>JAXCGZ010015775.1:20000-47604 GCA_037179515.1 Halocaridina rubra | reverse complement strand
ATATATATAGGACTTATGATTACTAGGTAAAGGCGCTACCACTACACCACAGAAGATTAAAAGGAATTCAACCTTATAGCTTATATCTGCTATACCTAGGAATGAACGCATTCTAACTGAATGCCACTATGTTCATATTACAAATTCCCCAACCTCACTCGTGGCTTCATTTTAGCATTTAATTCAATTCCTAATATCATTCGGGCCATGAAATACAAATAAGCACATTACATATGTGAAAACATGAATCATTTTTTACCCCAACCGGGACTCGAACATAGGACTTGTGATTACTAAATCAAGGCGCAACCACTACACCACAGAAGGATAAAAGGAATTCAACCTTATAGCTTATATCTGCTATGCTTAGGAATGAACGCATTCTAACTGAATGCCACAATGTTCGTATTACAAATGAGGTAATATGAGGTTGGGGAATTTGTAATATGAACATAGTGGCATTCAGTTAGAATGCGTTCATTCCTAAGAAGAGCAGATATAAGCTATAAGGTTGAATTCCTTTTAACCTTCTGTGGTATAGTGGTAGCGCCTTGACTTAGTAATCATAAGTCCTAGGTTCGAGTCCCGGTCGGGGTAAAAAATGATTCATGTTTTCACATATGTAATGTGCTTATTTGATAATTTCATAGCCCGAATGAGATTGGGATTTGAATTAAATGCTAAAATGAAGCCACGAGTGAGGTTGGGGAATCTGTAATTTGAACATAGTGGCATTCAGTTATAATGCGTTCATTCCTAAGTATAGCAGATATAAGCTATAAGGTTGGATTCCTTTTAACCTTCTGTGGTGTAGTGGTAGCGCCTTGACTTAGTAATCATAAGTCCTAGGTTCGAGTCCCGGTCGGGGTAAAAAATGATTCATGTTTTCACATATGTAATGTGCTTATTTGATAATTTCATAGCCCGAATGAGATTGGGATTTGAATTAAATGCTAAAATGAAGCCACGAGTGAGGTTGGGGAATCTGTAATATGAACATAGTGGCATTCAGTTAGAATGCGTTCATTCCTAAGTATAGCAGATAAAAGCTATAAGGTTGGATTCCTTTTAACCTTCTGTGGTGTAGTGGTAGCGCCTTGACTTAGTAATCATAAGTCCTAGGTTCGAGTCCCGGTCGGGGTAAAAAAATGATTCATGTTTTCACATATGTAATGTGCTTATTTATAATTTCATAGCCCGAATGAGATTGGGATTTGAATTAAATGCTAAAATGAAGCCACGAGGGCGGTTGGGGAATCTGTAATATGAACATAGTGGCATTCAGTTAGAATGCTTTCATTCCTAAGTATAGCAGATATAAGCTATAAGGTTGGATTCCTTTTAACCTTCTGTGGTGTAGTGGTAGCGCCTTGACTTAGTAATCATAAGTCCTAGGTTCGAGTCCCGGTCGGAGTAAAAAATGATTCATGTTTTCACATATGTAATGTGCTTATTTGATAATTTCATAGCCCGAATGAGATTGTTATTTAAATTAAATGCTAAAATGAAGCCACGAGTGAGGTTGGGGAATCTGTAATATGAACATAGTGGCATTCAGTTGGAATGCGTTCATTCCTAAGTATAGCAGATATAAGCTATAAGGTTGGATTCCTTTTAACCTTCTGTGGTGTAGTGGTAGCGCCTTGACTTAGTAATCATAAGTCCTAGGTTCGAGTCCCGGTCGGGGTAAAAAATGATTCATGTTTTCACATATGTAATGTGCTTATTTGAAAATTTCATAGCCCGAATGAGATTGGGATTTGAATTAAATGCTAAAATGAAGCCACGAGTGAGGTTGGGGAATCTGTAATATGAACATAGTGGCATTCAGATAGAATGCATTCATTCCTAAGTATAGCAGATATAAGCTATAAGGTTGGATTCCTTTTAACCTTCTGTGGTGTAGTGGTAGCGCCTTGACTTAGTAACCATAAGTCCTAGGTTCGAGTCCCGGTCGGGGTAAAAAATGATTCATGTTTTCACATATGTAATGTGCTTATTTGAAAATTTCATAGCCCGAATGAGATTGGGATTTGAATTAAATGCTAAAATGAAGCCACGAGTGAGGTTGGGGAATCTGTAATATGAACATAGTGGCATTCAGTTAGAATGCGTTCATTCCTAAGTATAGCAGATATAAGCTATAAGGTTGGATTCCTTTTAACCTTCTGTGGTGTAGTGGTAGCGCCTTGACTTAGTAATCATAAGTCCTAGGTTCGAGTCCTGGTCGGGGTAAAAAATGATTCATGTTTTCACATATGTAATGTGCTTATTTGATAATTTCATAGCCCGAATGAGATTGGGATTTGAATTAAATGCTAAAATGAAGCCACGAGTGAGGTTGGGGAATCTGTAATATGAACATAGTGGCATTTTGTTAGAATGCGTTCATTCCTAAGTATAGCAGATATAAGCTATAAGGTTGGATTCCTTTTAACCTTCTGTGGTGTAGTGGTAGCGCCTTGACTTAGTAATCATAAGTCCTAGGTTCGAGTCCCGGTCGGGGTAAAAAATGATTCATGTTTTCACATATGTAATGTGCTTATTTGATAATTTCATAGCCCGAATGAGATTGGGATTTGAATTAAATGCTAAAATGAAGCCTCGAGTGAGGTTGGGGAATCTGTAATATGAACATAGTGGCATTCAGTTAGAATGCGTTCATTCCTAAGTATAGCAAATATAAGCTATAAGGTTGGAGTCCTTTTAACCTTCTGTGGTGTAGTGGTAGCGCCTTGACTTAGTAATCATAAGTCCTAGGTTCGAGTCCCGGTCGGGGTAAAAAATGATTCATGTTTTCACATATGTAATGTGCTTATTTGATAATTTCATAGCCCGAATGAGATTGGGATTTGAATTAAATGCTAAAATGAAGCCACGAGTGAGGTTGGGGAATCTGTAATATGAACATAGTGGCATTCAGTTAGAATGCATTCATTCCTAAGTATAGCAGATATAAGCTAAAAGGTTGGATTCCTTTTAACCTTCTGTGGTGTAGTGGTAGCGCCTTGACTTAGTAATCATAAGTCCTAGGTTCGAGTCCCGGTCGGGGTAAAAAATGATTCATGTTTTCGTATATGTAATGTGCTTATTTGATAATTTCATAGCCCGAATGAGATTGGGATTTGAATTAAATGCTAAAATGAAGCCACGAGTGAGGTTGGGGAATCTGTAATATGAACATAGTGGCATTCAGTTAGAATGCGTTCATTCCTAAGTATAGCAAATATAAGCTATAAGGTTGGATTCCTTTTAACCTTCTGTGGTGTAGTGGTAGCGCCTTGACTTAGTAATCATAAGTGCTAGGTTCGAGTCCCGGTCGGGGCAAAAAATGATTCATGTTTTCACATATGTAATGTGCTTATTTGATAATTTCATAGCCCGAATTAGATTGGGATTTGAATTAAATGCTAAAATGAAGCCACGAGTGAGGTTGGGGAATCTGTAATATGAACATAGTGGCATTCAGTTAGAATGCGTTCATTCCTAAGTATAGCAGATATAAGCTATAAGGTTGGATTCCTTTTAACCTTCTGTGGTGTAGTGGTAGCGCCTTGACTTAGTAATCATAAGTCCTAGGTTCAAGTCCCGGTCGGGGTAAAAAATGATTCATGTTTTCACATATGTAATGTGCTTATTTGATAATTTCATAGCCCGAATGAGATTGGGATTTGAATTAAATGCTAAAATGAAGCCACGAGTGAGGTTGGGGAATCTGTAATATGAACATAGTGGCATTCAGTTGGAATGCGTTCATTCCTAAGCATAGCAGATATAAGCTATAAGGTTGGATTCCTTTTAACCTTCTGTGGTATAGTGGTAGCGCCTTGACTTAGTAATCATAAGTCTTAGGTTCGAGTCTCGGTCGGGGTAAAAAATGATTCATGTTTTCATATATGTAATGTGCTTATTTGATAATTTCATAGCCCGAATGAGATTGGGATTTGAATTAAGTGCTAAAATGAAGCCACGAGTGAGGTTGGGGAATCTGGAATATGAACATAGTGGCATTCAGTTAGAATGCGTTCATTCCTAAGTATAGCAGATATAAGCTATAAGGTTGGATTCCTTTTAACCTTCTGTGGAGTAGTGGTAGCACCTTGACTTAGTAATCATAAGTCCTAGGTTCGAGTCCCGGTCGGGGTAAAATATGATTCATGTTTTCACATATGTAATGTGCTTATTTGATAATTTCATAGCCCGAATGAGATTGGGATTTGAATTAAATGCTAAAATGAAGCCACGAGTGAGGTTGGGAAATCTGTAATATGAACATAGTGGCATTCAGTTAGAATGCGTTCATTCCTAAGTATAGCAGATATAAGCTATAAGGTTGGAATCCTTTTAACCTTCTGTAGAGTAGTGGTAGCGCCTTGACTTAGTAATCATAAGTCCTAGGTTCGAGTCCCGGTCGGGGTAAAAAATGATTCATGTTTTCACATATGTAATGTGCTTATTTGATAATTTCATAGCCCGAATGAGATTGGGATTTGAATTAAATGCTAAAATGAAGCCACGAGTGAGGTTGGGGAATCTGTAATATGAACATAGGGGCATTCAGTTAGAATGCGTTCATTCCTAAGAATAGCAGATATAAGCTATAAGGTTGGATTCCTTTTAACCTTCTGTGGTGTAGTGGTAGCGCCTTGACTTAGTAATCATAAGTCCTAGGTTCGAGTCCCGGTCGGGGTAAAAAATGATTCATGTTTTCACATATGTAATGTGCTTATTTGATAATTTCATAGCCCGAATGAGATTGGGATTTGAATTAAATGCTAAAATGAAGCCACGAGTGAGGTTGGGGAATCTGTAATATGAACATAGTGGCATTCAGTTAGAATGCGTTCATTCCTAAGTATAGCAGATATAAGCTATAAGGTTGGATTCCTTTTAACCTTCTGTGGTGTAGTGGTAGCGCCTTGACTTAGTAATCATAAGTCCTAGGTTCGAGTCCCGGTCGGGGTAAAAAATGATTCATGTTTTCACATATGTAATGTGCTTATTTGATAATTTCATAGCCCGAATGAGATTGGGATTTGAATTAAATGCTAAAATGAAGCCACGAGTAAGATTGGGGAATCTGTAATATGAACATAGTGGCATTCAGTTAGAATGCGTTCATTCCTAAGTATAGCAGATATAAGCTATAAGGTTGGATTCCTTTTAACCTTCTGTGGTGTAGTGGTAGCGCCTTGACTTAGTAATCATAAGTCCTAGGTTCGAGTCCCGGTCGCGGTAAAAAATGATTCATGTTTTCACATATGTAATGTGCTTATTTGATAATTTCATAGCCCGAATGAGATTGGGATTTGAATTATATGCTAAAATGAAGCCACGAGTCAGGTTGGGGAATCTGTAATATGAACATAGTGGCATTCAGTTAGAATGCGTTCATTCCTAAGTATAGCAGATATAAGCTATAAGGTTGGATTCCTTTTAACCTTCTGTGGTGTAGTGGTAGCGCCTTGACTTAGTAATCATAAGTCCTAGGTTCGAGTCCCGGTTGGGGTAAAATAAAAAAAATGATTCATGTTTTCACATATGTTATGTGCTTATTTGATAATTTCATAGCCCGAATGAGATTGGGATTTGAATTAAATGCTAAAATGAAGCCACGAGTGAGGTTGGGGAATCTGTAATATGAACATAGTGGCATTCAGTTAGAATGCGTTCATTCCTAAGCATAGCAGATATAAGCTATAAGGTTGGATTCCTTTTAACCTTCTGTGGTGTAGTGGTAGCGCCTTGACTTAGTAATCATAAGTCCTAGGTTCGAGTCCCGGTCGGGGTAAAAAATGATTCATGTTTTCACATATGTAATGTGCTTATTTGATAATTTCATAGCCCGAATGAGATTGGGATTTGAATTAAATGCTAAAATGAAGCCACGAGTGAGGTTGGGGAATCTGTAATATGAACATAGTGGCATTCAGTTAGAATGCGTTCATTCCTAAGTATAGCAGATATAAGCTATAAGGTTGGATTCCTTTTAACCTTCTGTGGTGTAGTGGTAGTGCCTTGACTTAGTAATCATAAGTCCTAGGTTCGAGTCCCGGTCGGGGTAAAAAATGATTCATGTTTTCACATATGTAATGTGCTTATTTGATAATTTCATAACCCGAATGAGATTGGGATTTGAATTAAATGCTAAAATGAAGCCACGAGTGAGGTTGGGGAATCTGTAATATGAACATAGTGGCATTCAGTTAGAATGCGTTCATTCCTAAGTATAGCAGATATAAGCTATAAGGTTGGATTCCTTTTAACCTTCTGTGGTGTAGTGGTAGCGCCTTGACTTAGTAATCATAAGTCCTAGGTTCGAGTCCCGGTCGGGGTAAAAAATGATTCATGTTTTCACATATGTAATGTGCTTATTTGATAATTTCATAGCCCGAATGAGATTGGGATTTGAATTAAATGCTAAAATGAAGCCACGAGTGAGGTTGGGGAATCTGTAATATGAACATAGTGGCATTCAGTTAGAATGCGTTCATTCCTAAGTATAGCAGATATAAGCTATAAGGTTGGATTCCTTTTAACCTTCTGTGGTGTAGTGGTAGCGCCTTGACTTAGTAATCATAAGTCCTAGGTTCGAGTCCCGGTCGGGGTAAAAAATTATTCATGTTTTCACATATGTAATGTGCTTATTTGATAATTTCATAGCCCGAATGAGATTGTTATTTAAATTAAATGCTAAAATGAAGCCACGAGTGAGGTTGGGGAATCTGTAATATGAACATAGTGGCATTCAGTTGGAATGCGTTCATTCCTAAGTATAGCAGATATAAGCTATAAGGTTGGATTCCTTTTAACCTTCTGTGGTGTAGTGGTAGTGCCTTGACTTAGTAATCATAAGTCCTAGGTTCGAGTCCCGGTCGAGGTAAAAAATGATTAATGTTTTCACATATGTAATGTGCTTATTTGATAATTTCATAGCCCGAATGAGATTGGGATTTGAATTAAATGCTAAAATGAAGCCACGAGTGAGGTTGGGGAATCTGTAATATGAACATTGTGGCATTTTGTTAGAATGCGTTCATTCCTAAGTATAGCAGATATAAGCTATAAGGCTGGATTCCTTTTAACCTTCTGTGGTGTAGTGGTAGCGCCTTGACTTAGTAATCATAAGTCCTAGGTTCGAGTCCCGGTCGGGGTAAAAAATGATCCATGTTTTCACATATGTAATGTGCTTATTTGATAATTTCATAGCCCGAATGAGATTGGGATTTGAATTAAATGCTAAAATGAAGCCACGAGTGAGGTTGGGGAATCTGTAATATGAACATAGTGGCATTCAGTTAGAATGCGTTCATTCCTACGTATTGCAGATATAAGCTATAAGGTTGGATTCCTTTTAACCTTCTGTGGTGTAGTGGTAGCGCCTTGACTTAGTAATCATAAGTCCTAGGTTCGAGTCCCGGTCGGGGTAAAAAATGATTCATGTTTTCACATATGTTACGTGCTTATTTGATAATTTCATAGCCCGAATGAGATTGGGATTTGAATTAAATGCTAAAATGAAGCCACGAGTGAGGTTGGGGAATCTGTAATATGAACATAGTGGCATTCAGTTAGAATGCGTTCATTCCTAAGTATAGCAAATATAAGCTATAAGGTTGGATTCCTTTTAAACTTCTGTGGTGTAGTGGTAGCGCCTTGCCTTGGTAATCATAAGTCCTAGGTTCGAGTCCAGGTCGGGGTAAAAAATGATTCATGTTTTCACATATGTAATGTGCTTATTTGATAATTTCATAGCCCGAATGAGATTGGAATTTGAATTAAATGCTAAAATGAAGCCACTTGTGAGGTTGGGGAATCTGTAATATGAACATAGTGGCATTCAGTTAGAATGCGTTCATTCCTAAGTATAGCAGATATAAGGTATAAGGTTGGATTCCTTTTAACCTTCTGTGGTGTAGTGGTAGCGCCTTGACTTAGTAATCATAAGTCCTAGGTTCGAGTCCCGGTCGGGGTAAAAAATGATTCATGTTTTCACATATGTAATGTGCTTATTTGATAATTTCATAGCCCGAATGAGATTGGGATTTGAATTAAATGCTAAAATGAAGCCACGAGTGAGGTTGGGGAATCTGTAATATGAACTTAGTGGCATTCAGTTAGAATGCGTTCATTCCTAAGTATAGCAGATATAAGCTATAAGGTTGGGTTCCTTTTAACCTTCTGTGGTGTAGTGGTAGCGCCTTGACTTAGTAATCATAAGTCCTAGGTTCGAGTCCCGGTCGGGGCAAAAAATGATTCATGTTTTCACATATGTAATGTGCTTATTTGATAATTTCATGGCCCGAATGAGATTGGGAATTGAATTAAATGCTAAAATGAGGCCACGAGTGAGGTTGGGGAATCTGTAATATGAACTTAGTGGCATTCAGTTAGAATGCGTTCATTCCTAAGTATAGCAGATATAAGCTATAAGGTTGGGTTCCTTTTAACCTTCTGTGGTGTAGTGGTAGCGCCTTGACTTAGTAATCATAAGTCCTAGGTTCGAGTCCCGGTCGGGGCAAAAAATGATTCATGTTTTCACATATGTAATGTGCTTATTTGATAATTTCATGGCCCGAATGAGATTGGGAATTGAATTAAATGCTAAAATGAGGCCACGAGTGAGGTTGGGGAATCTGTAATATGAACTTAGTGGCATTCAGTTAGAATGCGTTCATTCCTAAGTATAGCAGATATAAGCTATAAGGTTGGGTTCCTTTTAACCTTCTGTGGTGTAGTGGTAGCGCCTTGACTTAGTAATCATAAGTCCTAGGTTCGAGTCCCGGTCGGGGCAAAAAATGATTCATGTTTTCACATATGTAATGTGCTTATTTGATAATTTCATGGCCCGAATGAGATTGGGAATTGAATTAAATGCTAAAATGAGGCCACGAGTGAGGTTGGGGAATCTGTAATATGAACTTAGTGGCATTCAGTTAGAATGCGTTCATTCCTAAGTATAGCAGATATAAGCTATAAGGTTGGGTTCCTTTTAACCTTCTGTGGTGTAGTGGTAGCGCCTTGACTTAGTAATCATAAGTCCTAGGTTCGAGTCCCGGTCGGGGCAAAAAAATGATTCATATATATATATATATATATATATATATATATATATATATATATATATATATATATATATATATATATATATATATATATATATATATATATATATATATATATATATATATATATATATATATATATATATATATATATATATATATATATATATATATATATATATATATATATATATATATATATATATATATATATATATATATATATATATATATATATATATATATATATATATATATATATTTATATATATATATATATATATATATATATATATATATATATATATATATATATATATATATATATATATATATATATATATATATATATATATATATATATATATATATATATATATATATATATATATATATATATATATATATATATATATATATATATATATATATATATATATATATATATATATATATATATATATATATATATATATATATATATATATATATATATATGATATATAGATATATAGATATATATATATATATATATATATATATATATATATATATATATATATATATATATATATATATATATATATATATATATATATATATATATATATATATATATATATATATATATATATATATATATATATATATATATATATATATATATATATATATATATATATATATATATATATATATATATATATATATATATATATATATATATATATATATATATATATATATATATATATATATATATATATATATATATATATATATATATATATATATATATATATATATATATATATATATATATATATATATATATATATATATATATATATATATATATATATATATATATATATATATATATATATATATATATATATATATATATATATATATATATATATATATATATATATATATATATATATATATATATATATATATATATATATATATATATATATATATATAAATATATATATAGGACTTATGATTACTAGGTAAAGGCGCTACCACTACACCACAGAAGATTAAAAGGAATTCAACCTTATAGCTTATATCTGCTATACCTAGGAATGAACGCATTCTAACTGAATGCCACTATGTTCATATTACAAATTCCCCAACCTCACTCGTGGCTTCATTTTAGCATTTAATTCAATTCCTAATATCATTCGGGCCATGAAATACAAATAAGCACATTACATATGTGAAAACATGAATAATTTTTTACCCCAACCGGGACTCGAACATAGGACTTGTGATTACTAAATCAAGGCGCAACCACTACACCACAGAAGGATAAAAGGAATTCAACCTTATAGCTTATATCTGCTATGCTTAGGAATGAACGCATTCTAACTGAATGCCACAATGTTCGTATTACAAATGAGGTAATATGAGGTTGGGGAATTTGTAATATGAACATAGTGGCATTCAGTTAGAATGCGTTCATTCCTAAGTATAGCAGATATAAGCTATAAGGTTGAATTCCTTTTAACCTTCTTTGGTGTAGTGGTAGCGCCTTGACTTAGTAATCATAAGTCCTAGGTTCGAGTCCCGGTCGGGGTAAAAAATGATTCATGTTTTCACATATGTAATGTGCTTATTTGATAATTTCATAGCCCGAATGAGATTGGGATTTGAATTAAATGCTAAAATGAAGCCACGAGTGAGGTTGGGGAATCTGTAATTTGAACATAGTGGCATTCAGTTTTAATGCGTTCATTCCTAAGTATAGCAGATATAAGCTATAAGGTTGGATTCCTTTTAACCTTCTGTGGTGTAGTGGTAGCGCCTTGACTTAGTAATCATAAGTCCTAGGTTCGAGTCCCGGTCGGGGTAAAAAATGATTCATGTTTTCACATATGTAATGTGCTTATTTGATAATTTCATAGCCCGAATGAGATTGGGATTTGAATTAAATGCTAAAATGAAGCCACGAGTGAGGTTGGGGAATCTGTAATATGAACATAGTGGCATTCAGTTAGAATGCGTTCATTCCTAAGTATAGCAGATATAAGCTATAAGGTTGGATTCCTTTTAACCTTCTGTGGTGTAGTGGTAGCGCCTTGACTTAGTAATCATAAGTCCTAGGTTCGAGTCCCGGTCGAGGTAAAAAATGATTCATGTTTTCACATATGTAATGTGCTTATTTATAATTTCATAGCCCGAATGAGATTGGGATTTGAATTAAATGCTAAAATGAAGCCACGAGGGCGGTTGGGGAATCTGTAATATGAACATAGTGGCATTCAGTTAGAATGCGTTCATTCCTAAGTATAGCAGATATAAGCTATAAGGTTGGATTCCTTTTAACCTTCTGTGGTGTAGTGGTAGCGCCTTGACTTAGTAATCATAAGTCCTAGGTTCGAGTCCCGGTCGGGGTAAAAAATGATTCATGTTTTCACATATGTAATGTGCTTATTTGATAATTTCATAGCCCGAATGAGATTGGGATTTAAATTAAATGCTAAAATGAAGCCACGAGTGAGGTTGGGGAATCTGTAATATGAACATAGTGGCATTCAGTTGGAATGCGTTCATTCCTAAGTATAGCAGATATAAGCTATAAGGTTGGATTCCTTTTAACCTTCTGTGGTGTAGTGGTAGCGCCTTGACTTAGTAATCATAAGTCCTAGGTTCGAGTCCCGGTCGGGGTAAAAAATGATTCATGTTTTCACATATGTAATGTGCTTATTTGATAATTTCATAGCCCGAATGAGATTGGGATTTGAATTAAATGCTAAAATGAAGCCACGAGTGAGGTTGGGGAATCTGTAATATGAACATAGTGGCATTCAGTTAGAATGCGTTCATTCCTAAGTATAGCAGATATAAGCTATAAGGTTGGATTCCTTTTAACCTTCTGTGGTGTAGTGGTAGCGCCTTGACTTAGTAATCATAAGTCCTATTTTCGAGTCCCGGTCGGGGTAAAAAATGATTCATGTTTTCACATATGTAATGTGCTTATTTGATAATTTCATAGCCCGAATGAGATTGGGATTTGAATTAAATGCTAAAATGAAGCCACGAGTGAGGTTGGGGAATCTGTAATATGAACATAGTGGCATTCAGTTAGAATGCGTTCATTCCTAAGTATAGCAAATATAAGCTATAAGGTTGGAGTCCTTTTAACCTTCTGTGGTGTAGTGGTAGCGCCTTGACTTAGTAATCAAAAGTCCTAGGTTCGAGTCCCGGTCGGGGTAAAAAATGATTCATGTTTTCACATATGTAATGTGCTTATTTGATAATTTCATAGCCCGAATGAGATTGGGATTTGAATTAAATGCTAAAATGAAGCCACGAGTGAGGTTGGGGAATCTGTAATATGAACATAGTGGCATTCAGTTAGAATGCGTTCATTCCTAAGTATAGCAGATATAAGCTATAAGGTTGGATTCCTTTTAACCTTCTGTGGTATAGTGGTAGCGCCTTGACTTAGTAATCATAAGTCTTAGGTTCGAGTCTCGGTCGGGGTAAAAAATGATTCATGTTTTCATATATGTAATGTGCTTATTTGATAATTTCATAGCCCGAATGAGATTGGGATTTGAATTAAGTGCTAAAATGAAGCCACGAGTGAGGTTGGGGAATCTGGAATATGAACATAGTGGCATTCAGTTAGAATGCGTTCATTCCTAAGTATAGCAGATATAAGCTATAAGGTTGGATTCCTTTTAACCTTCTGTGGAGTAGTGGTAGCACCTTGACTTAGTAATCATAAGTCCTAGGTTCGAGTCCCGGTCGGGGTAAAATATGATTCATGTTTTCACATATGTAATGTGCTTATTTGATAATTTCATAGCCCGAATGAGATTGGGATTTGAATTAAATGCTAAAATGAAGCCACGAGTGAGGTTGGGAAATCTGTAATATGAACATAGTGGCATTCAGTTAGAATGCGTTCATTCCTAAGTATAGCAGATATAGGCTATAAGGTTGGAATCCTTTTAACCTTCTGTGGAGTAGTGGTAGCGCCTTGACTTAGTAATCATAAGTCCTAGGTTCGAGTCCCGTTCGGGGTAAAAAAATGATTCATGTTTTCACATATGTAATGTGCTTATTTGATAATTTCATAGCCCGAATGAGATTGGGATTTGAATTAAATGCTAAAATGAAGCCACGAGTGAGGTTGGGGAATCTGTAATATGAACATAGGGGCATTCAGTTAGAATGCGTTCATTCCTAAGTATAGCAGATATAAGCTATAAGGTTGGATTCCTTTTAACATTCTGTGGTGTAGTGGTAGCGCCTTGACTTAGTAATCATAAGTCCTAGGTTCGAGTCCCGGTCGGGGTAAAAAATGATTCATGTTTTCACATATGTAATGTGCTTATTTGATAATTTCATAGCCCGAATGAGATTGGGATTTGAATTAAATGCTAAAATGAAGCCACGAGTGAGGTTGGGGAATCTGTAATATGAACATAGTGGCATTCAGTTAGAATGCGTTCATTCCTATGTATAGCAGATATAAGCTATAAGGTTGGATTCCTTTTAACCTTCTGTGGTGTAGTGGTAGCGCCTTGACTTAGTAATCATAAGTCCTAGGTTCGAGTCCCGGTCGGGGTAAAAAATGATTCATGTTTTCACATATGTAATGTGCTTATTTGATAATTTCATAGCCCGAATGAGATTGGGATTTGAATTAAATGCTAAAATGAAGCCACGAGTAAGATTGGGGAATCTGTAATATGAACATAGTGGCATTCAGTTAGAATGCGTTCATTCCTAAGTATAGCAGATATAAGCTATAAGGTTGGATTCCTTTTAACCTTCTGTGGTGTAGTGGTAGCGCCTTGACTTAGTAATCATAAGTCCTAGGTTCGAGTCCCGGTTGGGGTAAAATAAAAAAAATGATTCATGTTTTCACATATGTTATGTGCTTATTTGATAATTTCATAGCCCGAATGAGATTGGGATTTGAATTAAATGCTAAAATGAAGCCACGAGTGAGGTTGGGGAATCTGTAATATGAACATAGTGGCATTCAGTTAGAATGCGTTCATTCCTAAGTATAGCAGATATAAGCTATAAGGTTGGATTCCTTTTAACCTTCTGTGGTGTAGTGGTAGTGCCTTGACTTAGTAATCATAAGTCCTAGGTTCGAGTCCCGGTCGGGGTAAAAAATGATTCATGTTTTCACATATGTAATGTGCTTATTTGATAATTTCATAACCCGAATGAGATTGGGATTTGAATTAAATGCTAAAATGAAGCCACGAGTGAGGTTGGGGAATCTGTAATATGAACATAGTGGCATTCAGTTAGAATGCGTTCATTCCTAAGTATAGCAGATATAAGCTATAAGGTTGGATTCCTTTTAACCTTCTGTGGTGTAGTGGTAGCGCCTTGACTTAGTAATCATAAGTCCTAGGTTCGAGTCCCGGTCGGGGTAAAAAATTATTCATGTTTTCACATATGTAATGTGCTTATTTGAAAATTTCATAGCCCGAATGAGATTGGGATTTGAATTAAATGCTAAAATAAAGCCACGAGTGAGGTTGGGGAATCTGTAATATGAACATAGTGGCATTCAGATAAAATGCATTCATTCCTAAGTATAGCAGATATAAGCTATAAGGTTGGATTCCTTTTAACCTTCTGTGGAGTAGTGGTAGAGCCTTGACTTAGTAACCATAAGTCCTAGGTTCGAGTCCCGGTCGGGGTAAAAAATGATTCATGTTTTCACATATGTAATGTGCTTATTTGATAATTTCATAGCCCGAATGAGATTGGGATTTGAATTAAATGCTAAAATGAAGCCACGAGTGAGGTTGGGGAATCTGTAATATGAACATAGTGGCATTCAGTTAGAATGCGTTCATTCCTAAGTATAGCAGATATAAGCTATAAGGTTGGATTCCTTTTAACCTTCTGTGGTGTAGTGGTAGCGCCTTGACTTAGTAATCATAAGTCCAAGGTTCGAGTCCCGGTCGGGGTAAAAAATGATTCATGTTTTCACATATGTAATGTGCTTATTTGATAATTTCATAGCCCGAATGAGATTGGGATTTGAATTAAATGCTAAAATGAAGCCACGAGTGAGGTTGGGGAATCTGTAATATGAACATAGTGGCATTCAGTTAGAATGCGTTCATTCCTAAGTATAGCAAATATAAGCTATAAGGTTGGAGTCCTTTTAACCTTCTGTGGTGTAGTGGTAGCGCCTTGACTTAGTAATCAAAAGTCCTAGGTTCGAGTCCCGGTCGGGGTAAAAAATGATTCATGTTTTCACATATGTAATGTGCTTATTTGATAATTTCATAGCCCGAATGAGATTGGGATTTGAATTAAGTGCTAAAATGAAGCCACGAGTGAGGTTGGGGAATCTGTAATATGAACATAGTGGCATTCAGTTAGAATGCATTCATTCCTAAGTATAGCAGATATAAGCTAAAAGGTTGGATTCCTTTTAACCTTCTGTGGTGTAGTGGTAGCGCCTTGACTTAGTAATCATAAGTCCTAGGTTCGAGTCCCGGTCGGGGTAAAAAATGATTCATGTTTTCGTATATGTAATGTGCTTATTTGATAATTTCATAGCCCGAATGAGATTGGGATTTGAATTAAATGCTAAAATGAAGCCACGAGTGAGGTTGGGGAATCTGTAATATGAACATAGTGGCATTCAGTTAGAATGCGTTCATTCCTAAGTATAGCAGATATAAGCTATAAGGTTGGATTCCTTTTAACCTTCTGTGGTGTAGTGGTAGCGCCTTGACTTAGTAATCATAAGTGCTAGGTTCGAGTCCCGGTCGGGGTAAAAAATGATTCATGTTTTCACATATGTAATGTGCTTATTTGATAATTTCATAGCCCGAATTAGATTGGGATTTGAATTAAATGCTAAAATGAAGCCACGAGTGAGGTTGGGGAATCTGTAATATGAACATAGTGGCATTCAGTTAGAATGCGTTCATTCCTAAGTATAGCAGATATAAGCTATTAGGTTGGATTCCTTTTAACCTTCTGTGGTGTAGTGGTAGCGCCTTGACTTAGTAATCATAAGTCCTAGGTTCGAGTCCCGGTCGGGGTAAAAAATGATTCATGTTTTCACATATGTAATGTGCTTATTTGATAATTTCATAGCCCGAATGAGATTGGGATTTGAATTAAATGCTAAAATGAAGCCACGAGTGAGGTTGGGGAATCTGTAATATGAACATAGTGGCATTCAGTTAGAATGCGTTCATTCCTAAGTATAGCAGATATAAGCTATAAGGTTGGATTCCTTTTAACCTTCTGTGGTATAGTGGTAGCGCCTTGACTTAGTAATCATAAGTCTTAGGTTCGAGTCTCGGTCGGGGTAAAAAATGATTCATGTTTTCATATATGTAATGTGCTTATTTGATAATTTCATAGCCCGAATGAGATTGGGATTTGAATTAAGTGCTAAAATGAAGCCACGAGTGAGGTTGGGGAATCTGGAATATGAACATAGTGGCATTCAGTTAGAATGCGTTCATTCCTAAGTATAGCAGATATAAGCTATAAGGTTGGATTCCTTTTAACCTTCTGTGGAGTAGTGGTAGCACCTTGACTTAGTAATCATAAGTCCTAGGTTCGAGTCCCGGTCGGGGTAAAATATGATTCATGTTTTCACATATGTAATGTGCTTATTTGATAATTTCATAGCCCGAATGAGATTGGGATTTGAATTAAATGCTAAAATGAAGCCACGAGTGAGGTTGGGAAATCTGTAATATGAACATAGTGGCATTCAGTTAGAATGCGTTCATTCCTAAGTATAGCAGATATAGGCTATAAGGTTGGAATCCTTTTAACCTTCTGTGGAGTAGTGGTAGCGCCTTGACTTAGTAATCATAAGTCCTAGGTTCGAGTCCCGTTCGGGGTAAAAAAATGATTCATGTTTTCACATATGTAATGTGCTTATTTGATAATTTCATAGCCCGAATGAGATTGGGATTTGAATTAAATGCTAAAATGAAGCCACGAGTGAGGTTGGGGAATCTGTAATATGAACATAGGGGCATTCAGTTAGAATGCGTTCATTCCTAAGTATAGCAGATATAAGCTATAAGGTTGGATTCCTTTTAACATTCTGTGGTGTAGTGGTAGCGCCTTGACTTAGTAATCATAAGTCCTAGGTTCGAGTCCCGGTCGGGGTAAAAAATGATTCATGTTTTCACATATGTAATGTGCTTATTTGATAATTTCATAGCCCGAATGAGATTGGGATTTGAATTAAATGCTAAAATGAAGCCACGAGTGAGGTTGGGGAATCTGTAATATGAACATAGTGGCATTCAGTTAGAATGCGTTCATTCCTATGTATAGCAGATATAAGCTATAAGGTTGGATTCCTTTTAACCTTCTGTGGTGTAGTGGTAGCGCCTTGACTTAGTAATCATAAGTCCTAGGTTCGAGTCCCGGTCGGGGTAAAAAATGATTCATGTTTTCACATATGTAATGTGCTTATTTGATAATTTCATAGCCCGAATGAGATTGGGATTTGAATAAAATGCTAAAATGAAGCCACGAGTAAGATTGGGGAATCTGTAATATGAACATAGTGGCATTCAGTTAGAATGCGTTCATTCCTAAGTATAGCAGATATAAGCTATAAGGTTGGATTCCTTTTAACCTTCTGTGGTGTAGTGGTAGCGCCTTGACTTAGTAATCATAAGTCCTAGGTTCGAGTCCCGGTTGGGGTAAAATAAAAAAAATGATTCATGTTTTCACATATGTTATGTGCTTATTTGATAATTTCATAGCCCGAATGAGATTGGGATTTGAATTAAATGCTAAAATGAAGCCACGAGTGAGGTTGGGGAATCTGTAATATGAACATAGTGGCATTCAGTTAGAATGCGTTCATTCCTAAGTATAGCAGATATAAGCTATAAGGTTGGATTCCTTTTAACCTTCTGTGGTGTAGTGGTAGTGCCTTGACTTAGTAATCATAAGTCCTAGGTTCGAGTCCCGGTCGGGGTAAAAAATGATTCATGTTTTCACATATGTAATGTGCTTATTTGATAATTTCATAACCCGAATGAGATTGGGATTTGAATTAAATGCTAAAATGAAGCCACGAGTGAGGTTGGGGAATCTGTAATATGAACATAGTGGCATTCAGTTAGAATGCGTTCATTCCTAAGTATAGCAGATATAAGCTATAAGGTTGGATTCCTTTTAACCTTCTGTGGTGTAGTGGTAGCGCCTTGACTTAGTAATCATAAGTCCTAGGTTCGAGTCCCGGTCGGGGTAAAAAATTATTCATGTTTTCACATATGTAATGTGCTTATTTGAAAATTTCATAGCCCGAATGAGATTGGGATTTGAATTAAATGCTAAAATAAAGCCACGAGTGAGGTTGGGGAATCTGTAATATGAACATAGTGGCATTCAGATAAAATGCATTCATTCCTAAGTATAGCAGATATAAGCTATAAGGTTGGATTCCTTTTAACCTTCTGTGGAGTAGTGGTAGAGCCTTGACTTAGTAACCATAAGTCCTAGGTTCGAGTCCCGGTCGGGGTAAAAAATGATTCATGTTTTCACATATGTAATGTGCTTATTTGATAATTTCATAGCCCGAATGAGATTGGGATTTGAATTAAATGCTAAAATGAAGCCACGAGTGAGGTTGGGGAATCTGTAATATGAACATAGTGGCATTCAGTTAGAATGCGTTCATTCCTAAGTATAGCAGATATAAGCTATAAGGTTGGATTCCTTTTAACCTTCTGTGGTGTAGTGGTAGCGCCTTGACTTAGTAATCATAAGTCCAAGGTTCGAGTCCCGGTCGGGGTTAAAAATTATTCATGTTTTCACATATGTAATGTGCTTATTTGATAATTTCATAGCCCGAATGAGATTGTTATTTAAATTAAATGCTAAAATGAAGCCACGAGTGAGGTTGGGGAATCTGTAATATGAACATAGTGGCATTCAGTTGGAATGCGTTCATTCCTAAGTATAGCAGATATAAGCTATAAGGTTGGATTCCTTTTAACCTTCTGTGGTGTAGTGGTAGTGCCTTGACTTAGTAATCATAAGTCCTAGGTTCGAGTCCCGGTCGAGGTAAAAAATGATTAATGTTTTCACATATGTAATGTGCTTATTTGATAATTTCATAGCCCGAATGAGATTGGGATTTGAATTAAATGCTAAAATGAAGCCACGAGTGAGGTTGGGGAATCTGTAATATGAACATTGTGGCATTTTGTTAGAATGCGTTCATTCCTAAGTATAGCAGATATAAGCTATAAGGCTGGATTCCTTTTAACCTTCTGTGGTGTAGTGGTAGCGCCTTGACTTAGTAATCATAAGTCCTAGGTTCGAGTCCCGGTCGGGGTAAAAAATGATCCATGTTTTCACATATGTAATGTGCTTATTTGATAATTTCATACCCCGAATGAGATTGGGATTTGAATTAAATGCTAAAATGAAGCCACGAGTGAGGTTGGGGAATCTGTAATATGAACATAGTGGCATTCAGTTAGAATGCGTTCATTCCTACGTATAGCAGATATAAGCTATAAGGTTGGAGTCCTTTTAACCTTCTGTGGTGTAGTGGTAGCGCCTTGACTTAGTAATCATAAGTCCTAGGTTCGAGTCCCGGTCGGGGTAAAAAATGATTCATGTTTTCACATATGTTACGTGCTTATTTGATAATTTCATAGCCCGAATGAGATTGGGATTTGAATTAAATGCTAAAATGAAGCCACGAGTGAGGTTGGGGAATCTGTAATATGAACATAGTGGCATTCAGTTAGAATGCGTTCATTCCTAAGTATAGCAAATATAAGCTATAAGGTTGGATTCCTTTTAACCTTCTGTGGTGTAGTGGTAGCGCCTTGACTTAGTAATCATAAGTCCTAGGTTCGAGTCCCGGTCGAGGTAAAAAATGATTAATGTTTTCACATATGTAATGTGCTTATTTGATAATTTCATAGCCCGAATGAGATTGGGATTTGAATTAAATGCTAAAATGAAGCCACGAGTGAGGTTGGGGAATCTGTAATATGAACATTGTGGCATTTTGTTAGAATGCGTTCATTCCTAAGTATAGCAGATATAAGCTATAAGGCTGGATTCCTTTTAACCTTCTGTGGTGTAGTGGTAGCGCCTTGACTTAGTAATCATAAGTCCTAGGTTCGAGTCCCGGTCGGGGTAAAAAATGATCCATGTTTTCACATATGTAATGTGCTTATTTGATAATTTCATAGCCCGAATGAGATTGGGATTTGAATTAAATGCTAAAATGAAGCCACGAGTGAGGTTGGGGAATCTGTAATATGAACATAGTGGCATTCAGTTAGAATGCGTTCATTCCTACGTATAGCAGATATAAGCTATAAGGTTGGATTCCTTTTAACCTTCTGTAGTGTAGTGGTAGCGCCTTGACTTAGTAATCATAAGTCCTAGG
Organism: Halocaridina rubra; assembly: GCA_037179515.1. Taxonomy (NCBI): domain Eukaryota; kingdom Metazoa; phylum Arthropoda; class Malacostraca; order Decapoda; family Atyidae; genus Halocaridina; species Halocaridina rubra. Next base: position 27,126 of record JAXCGZ010015775.1, on the reverse strand, counting down.
TTCGAGTCCCGGTCGGGGTAAAAAATGATTCATGTTTTCACATATGTTACGTGCTTATTTGATAATTTCATATCCCGAATGAGATTGGGATTTGAATTAAATGCTAAAATGAAGCCACGAGTGAGGTTGGGGAATCTGTAATATGAACATAGTGGCATTCAGTTAGAATGCGTTCATTCCTAAGTATAGCAAATATAAGCTATAAGGTTGGATTCCTTTTAACCATCTGTGGTGTAGTGGTAGCGCCTTGACTTAGTAATCATAAGTCCTAGGTTCGAGTCCCGGTCGGGGTAAAAAATGATTCATGTTTTCACATATGTAATGTGCTTATTTGATAATTTCATAGCCCGAATTAGATTGGGATTTGAATTAAATGCTAAAATGAAGCCACGAGTGAGGTTGGGGAATCTGTAATATGAACATAGTGGCATTCAGTTAGAATGCGTTCATTCCTAAGTATAGCAGATATAAGCTATAAGGTTGGATTCCTTTTAACCTTCTGTGGAGTAGTGGTAGCGCCTTGACTTAGTAATCATAAGTCCTAGGTTCGAGTCCCGTTCGGGGTAAAAAAATGATTCCTGTTTTCACATATGTAATGTGCTTATTTGATAATTTCATAGCCCGAATGAGATTGGGATTTGAATTAAATGCTAAAATGAAGCCACGAGTGAGGTTGGGGAATCTGTAATATGAACATAGGGGCATTCAGTTAGAATGTGTTCATTCCTAAGTATAGCAGATATAAGCTATAAGGTTGGATTCCTTTTAACCTTCTGTGGTGTAGTGGTAGCTCCTTGACTTAGTAATCATAAGTCCTAGGTTCGAGTCACGGTCGGGGTAAAAAATGATTCATGTTTTCACATATGTAATGTGCTTATTTGATAATTTCATAGCCCGAATGAGATTGGGATTTGAATTAAATGCTAAAATGAAGCCACGAGTGAGGTTGGGGAATCTGTAATATGACCATAGTGGCATTCAGTTAGAATGCGTTCATTCCTAAGTATAGCAGATATAAGCTATAAGGTTGGATTCCTTTTAACCTTCTGTGGTGTAGTGGTAGTGCCTTGACTTAGTAATCATAAGTCCTAGGTTCGAGTCCCGGTCGGGGTAAAAAATGATTCATGTTTTCACATATGTAATGTGCTTATTTGATAATTTCATAACCCGAATGAGATTGGGATTTGAATTAAATGCTAAAATGAAGCCACGAGTGAGGTTGGGGAATCTGTAATATGAACATAGTGGCATTCAGTTAGAATGCGTTCATTCCTAAGTATAGCAGATATAAGCTAAAAGGTTGGATTCCTTTTAACCTTCTGTGGTGTAGTGGTAGCGCCTTGACTTAGTAATCATAAGTCCTAGGTTCGAGTCCCGGTCGGGGTAAAAAATTATTCATGTTTTCACATATGTAATGTGCTTATTTGAAAATTTCATAGCCCGAATGAGATTGGGATTTGAATTAAATGCTAAAATAAAGCCACGAGTGAGGTTGGGGAATCTGTAATATGAACATAGTGGCATTCAGATAGAATGCATTCATTCCTAAGTATAGCAGATATAAGCTATAAGGTTGGATTCCTTTTAACCTTCTGTGGAGTAGTGGTAGAGCCTTGACTTAGTAACCATAAGTCCTAGGTTCGAGTCCCGGTCGGGGTAAAAAATGATTCATGTTTTCACATATGTAATGTGCTTATTTGATAATTTCATAGCCCGAATGAGATTGGGATTTGAATTAAATGCTAAAATGAAGCCACGAGTGAGGTTGGGGAATCTGTAATATGAACATAGTGGCATTCAGTTAGAATGCGTTCATTCCTAAGTATAGCAGATATAAGCTATAAGGTTGGATTCCTTTTAACCTTCTGTGGTGTAGTGGTAGCGCCTTGACTTAGTAATCATAAGTCCTAGGTTCGAGTCCCGGTCGGGGTAAAAAATTATTCATGTTTTCACATATGTAATGTGCTTATTTGATAATTTCATAGCCCGAATGAGATTGTTATTTAAATTAAATGCTAAAATGAAGCCACGAGTGAGGTTGGGGAATCTGTAATATGAACATAGTGGCATTCAGTTGGAATGCGTTCATTCCTAAGTATAGCAGATATAAGCTATAAGGTTGGATTCCTTTTAACCTTCTGTGGTGTAGTGGTAGTGCCTTGACTTAGTAATCATAAGTCCTAGGTTCGAGTCCCGGTCGAGGTAAAAAATGATTAATGTTTTCACATATGTAATGTGCTTATTTGATAATTTCATAGCCCGAATGAGATTGGGATTTGAATTAAATGCTAAAATGAAGCCACGAGTGAGGTTGGGGAATCTGTAATATGAACATTGTGGCATTTTGTTAGAATGCGTTCATTCCTAAGTATAGCAGATATAAGCTATAAGGCTGGATTCCTTTTAACCTTCTGTGGTGTAGTGGTAGCGCCTTGACTTAGTAATCATAAGTCCAAGGTTCGAGTCCCGGTCGGGGTAAAAAATGATTCATGTTTTCACATATGTAATGTGCTTATTTGATAATTTCATAGCCCGAATGAGATTGGGATTTGAATTAAATGCTAAAATGAAGCCACGAGTGAGGTTGGGGAATCTGTAATATGAACATAGTGGCATTCAGTTAGAATGCGTTCATTCCTACGTATAGCAGATATAAGCTATAAGGTTGGATTCCTTTTAACCTTCTGTGGTGTAGTGGTAGCGCCTTGACTTAGTAATCATAAGTCCTAGGTTCGAGTCCCGGTCGGGGTAAAAAATGATTCATGTTTTCACATATGTTACGTGCTTATTTGATAATTTCATAGCCCGAATGAGATTGGGATTTGAATTAAATGCTAAAATGAAGCCACGAGTGAGGTTGGGGAATCTGTAATATGAACATAGTGGCATTCAGTTAGAATGCGTTCATTCCTAAGTATAGCAATTATAAGCTATAAGGTTGGATTCCTTTTAACCTTCTGTGGTGTAGTGGTAGCGCCTTGACTTAGTAATCATAAGTCCTAGGTTCGAGTCCCGGTCGAGGTAAAAAATGATTAATGTTTTCACATATGTAATGTGCTTATTTGATAATTTCATAGCCCGAATGAGATTGGGATTTGAATTAAATGCTAAAATGAAGCCACGAGTGAGGTTGGGGAATCTGTAATATGAACATTGTGGCATTTTGTTAGAATGCGTTCATTCCTAAGTATAGCAGATATAAGCTATAAGGCTGGATTCCTTTTAACCTTCTGTGGTGTAGTGGTAGCGCCTTGACTTAGTAATCATAAGTCCTAGGTTCGAGTCCCGGTCGGGGTAAAAAATGATCCATGTTTTCACATATGTAATGTGCTTATTTGATAATTTCATAGCCCGAATGAGATTGGGATTTGAATTAAATGCTAATATGAAGCCACGAGTGAGGTTGGGGAATCTGTAATATGAACATAGTGGCATTCAGTTAGAATGCGTTCATTCCTACGTATAGCAGATATAAGCTATAAGGTTGGATTCCTTTTAACCTTCTGTAGTGTAGTGGTAGCGCCTTGACTTAATAATCATAAGTCCTAGGTTCGAGTCCCGGTCGGGGTAAAAAATGATTCATGTTTTCACATATGTTACGTGCTTATTTGATAATTTCATAGCCCGAATGAGATTGGGATTTGAATTAAATGCTAAAATGAAGCCACGAGTGAGGTTGGGGAATCTGTAATATGAACATAGTGGCATTCAGTTAGAATGCGTTCATTCCTAAGTATAGCAAATATAAGCTATAAGGTTGGATTCCTTTTAACCATCTGTGGTGTAGTGGTAGCGCCTTGACTTAGTAATCATAAGTCCTAGGTTCGAGTCCCGGTCGGGGTAAAAAATGATTCATGTTTTCACATATGTAATGTGCTTATTTGATAATTTCATAGCCCGAATGAGATTGGGATTTGAATTAAATGCTAAAATGAAGCCACGAGTGAGGTTGGGAAATCTGTAATATGAACATAGTGGCATTCAGTTAGAATGCGTTCATTCCTAAGTATAGTAGATATAAGCTATAAGGTTGGATTCCTTTTAACCTTCTGTGGTGTAGTGGTAGCGCCTTGACTTAGTAATCATAAGTCCTAGGTTCGAGTCCCGGTCGGGGTAAAAAATGATTCATGTTTTCACATATGTAATGTGCTTATTTGATAATTTCATAGCCCGAATGAGATTGGGATTTGAATTAAATGCTAAAATGAAGCCACGAGTGAGGTTGGGGAATCTGTAATATGAATATAGTGGCATTCAGTTAGAATGCATTCATTCCTAAGTATAGCAGATATAAGCTAAAAGGTTGGATTCCTTTTAACCTTCTGTGGTGTAGTGGTAGCGCCTTGACTTAGTAATCATAAGTCCTAGGTTCGAGTCCCGGTCGGGGTAAAAAATAATTCATGTTTTCATATATGTAATGTGCTTATTTGATAATTTCATAGCCCGAATGAGATTGGGATTTGAATTAAATGCTAAAATGAAGCCACGAGTGAGGTTGGGGAATCTGTAATATGAACATAGTGGCATTCAGTTAGAATGCGTTCATTCCTAAGTATAGCAGATATAAGCTATAAGGTTGGATTCCTTTTAACCTTCTGTGGTGTAGTGGTAGCGCCTTGACTTAGTAATCATAAGTCCTAGGTTCGAGTCCCGGTCGGGGTAAAAAATGATTCATGTTTTCACATATGTAATGTGCTTATTTGATAATTTCATAGCCCGAATTAGATTGGGATTTGAATTAAATGCTAAAATGAAGCCACGAGTGAGGTTGGGGAATCTGTAATATGAACATAGTGGCATTCAGTTAGAATGCGTTCATTCCTAAGTATAGCAAATATAAGCTATAAGGTTGGATTCCTATTAACCTTCTGTGGTGTAGTGGTAGCGCCTTGACTTAGTAATCATAAGTCCTAGGTTCGAGTCCCGGTCGGGGTAAAAAATGATTCATGTTTTCACATATGTAATGTGCTTATTTGATAATTTCATAGCCCGAATTAGATTGGGATTTGAATTAAATGCTAAAATGAAGCCACGAGTGAGGTTGGGGAATCTGTAATATGAACATAGTGGCATTCAGTTAGAATGCGTTCATTCCTAAGTATAGCAGATATAAGCTATAAGGTTGGATTCCTTTTAACCTTCTGTGGAGTAGTGGTAGCGCCTTGACTTAGTAATCATAAGTCCTAGGTTCGAGTCCCGTTCGAGGTAAAAAAATGATTCCTGTTTTCACATATGTAATGTGCTTATTTGATAATTTCATAACCCGAATGAGATTGGGATTTGAATTAAATGCTAAAATGAAGCCACGAGTGAGGTTGGGGAATCTGTAATATGAACATAGGGGCATTCAGTTAGAATGCGTTCATTCCTAAGTATAGCAGATATAAGCTATAAGGTTGGATTCCTTTTAACCTTCTGTGGTGTAGTGGTAGCGCCTTGACTTAGTAATCATAAGTCCTAGGTTCGAGTCCCGGTCGGGGTAAAAAATGATTCATGTTTTCACATATGTAATGTGCTTATTTGATAATTTCATAGCCCGAATGAGATTGGGATTTGAATTAAATGCTAAAATGAAGCCACGAGTGAGGTTGGGGAATCTGTAATATGAACATAGTGGCATTCAGTTAGAATGCGTTCATTCCTAAGTATAGCAGATATAAGCTATAAGGTTGGATTCCTTTTAACCTTCTGTGGTGTAGTGGTAGCGCCTTGACTTAGTAAACATAAGTCCTAGGTTCGAGTCCCGGTCGGGGTAAAATAAAAAAAATTATTCATGTTTTCACATATGTTATGTGCTTATTTGATAATTTCATAGCCCGAATGAGATTGTTATTTGAATTAAATGCTAAAATGAAGCCACGAGTGAGGTTGGGGAATCTGTAATATGAACATAGTGGCATTCAGTTAGAATGCGTTCATTCCTAAGTATAGCAGATATAAGCTATAAGGTTGGATTCCTTTTAACCTTCTGTGGTGTAGTGGTAGCGCCTTGACTTAGTAATCATAAGTCCTAGGTTCGAGTCCCGGTCGGGGTAAAAAATGATTCATGTTTTCACATATGTAATGTGCTTATTTGATAATTTCAAAGCCCGAATGAGATTGGGATTTGAATTAAATGCTAAAATGAAGCCACAAGTGAGGTTGGGGAATCTGTAATATGAACATAGTGGCATTCAGTTAGAATGTGTTCATTCCTAAGTATAGCAGATATAAGCTATAAGGTTGGATTGCTTTTAACCTTCTGTGGTGTAGTGGTAGCGCCTTGACTTAGTAATCATAAGTCCTAGGTTCGAGTCCCGGTCGGGGTAAAAAAATGATTCATGTTTTCACATATGTAATGTGCTTATTTGATAATTTCATAGCCCGAATGAGATTGGGATTTGAATTAAATGCTAAAATGAAGCCACGAGTGAGGTTGGGGAATCTGTAATATGAACATAGTGGCATTCAGTTAGAATGCGTTCATTCCTAAGTATAGCAGATATAAGCTATAAGGTTGGATTCCTTTTAACCTTCTGTGGTGTAGTGGTAGCGCCTTGACTTAGTAAACATAAGTCCTAGGTTCGAGTCCCGGTCGGGGTAAAATAAAAAAAATTATTCATGTTTTCACATATGTTATGTGCTTATTTGATAATTTCATAGCCCGAATGAGATTGTTATTTGAATTAAATGCTAAAATGAAGCCACGAGTGAGGTTGGGGAATCTGTAATATGAACATAGTGGCATTCAGTTAGAATGCGTTCATTCCTAAGTATAGCAGATATAAGCTATAAGGTTGGATTCCTTTTAACCTTCTGTGGTGTAGTGGTAGCGCCTTGACTTAGTAATCATAAGTCCTAGGTTCGAGTCCCGGTCGGGGTAAAAAATGATTCATGTTTTCACATATGTAATGTGCTTATTTGATAATTTCAAAGCCCGAATGAGATTGGGATTTGAATTAAATGCTAAAATGAAGCCACAAGTGAGGTTGGGGAATCTGTAATATGAACATAGTGGCATTCAGTTAGAATGTGTTCATTCCTAAGTATAGCAGATATAAGCTATAAGGTTGGATTGCTTTTAACCTTCTGTGGTGTAGTGGTAGCGCCTTGATTTAGTAATCATAAGTCCTAGGGTCGAGTGCCG
>JAXCGZ010015775.1:0-10000 GCA_037179515.1 Halocaridina rubra | reverse complement strand
TTGAATAGATATGGAATGGAGAGCAACGTTAGAAGAGAAAGAAAAAAATATAAAAGTGGTTTGGATAATTGAGAGAGAGGTGATGCAAAAATGAAAATATATAAAGCTTCGTTTTCTTACACGAAGATGTGCCACCATATTGTAAAATATGGTGAAGAATAGAGAAGTAGAGATGATTAAACATGGTGAAGGATGTATGTACTGAAGCACACACACAGGGACAAAGTCCTTTCTCTTAAAATACCACACACATACGCACACACACACACACACACACACACATACACACACGCACACACATGAAAACTTTAACTACCTTTCAATTTACCTTGGAATAAAGACTCTTCAATTGCGATAAAATCTACATTTATATGAATATTTCTATTTTTTGTTTCACATTTTAGAATAATCTATTTCATAGAGTTAACTAAGCAGATACTTTGTGCTGAGAAAGCATTTTTTCTTTTGTTTTATTTCATATGAAGAGATGATGACTTCAGAGAGGATAATAAAATCCCTTCATTAGATATTCCGCCTTGGACTAGATCTATTCATTCCATCTCTCTAAGCAAAAAGGCTTATCTTTTTTTTTTCTCCTCTTTATGGCTTTTTATTTTTCCTCAGAAAATTATCTTCATAAGGAAAAAAGTATTTATGGAATCTAAAGAGAGGAGACTGAGAGTTTGTTTTTAGTGATCTGATTACAACTAATATGAAATTCTGCCGCGGTAACGTAGTGGTAGAATATATATATATATATATATATATATATATATATATATATATATATATATATATATATATATATATATATATATATATATATATATATATATATATATATATATATATTATATATATATATATATATATATATATATATATATATATATATATATATATATATATATATATATATATATATATATATATATATATATATATATATATATATATATATATATATATATATATATATATATATATTATATATATATATATATATATATATATGTAGTCTCCGTGGCAAAATGGTAACGTCTGCGACTCTGAGGCGGCAGGCCGAGGGTTCGCGCCTCGTCACGGACTGAGGTTAGTAAGGGCATACACTCAGGGTAACGATTACATCTGCCAAAACAAGTCCTTCGTAAGAAGGCAACCGTCCTAGCCCTTAGTAGAAAAGGGAGTTCGTGACGTAAAACCGAATCATATATATATATATATATATATATATATATATATATATATATATATATATATATATATATATATATATATATATATATATATAATATATATATATATATATATATATATATATATATATATATATATATATATATATATATATATATATATATATATATATATATATATATATATATATATATATATATATATATATATATATATATATATATATATATATATATATATATATATATATATATATATATATATATATATATATATATATATATATATATATATATATATATATATATATATATATATATATATATATATATATATATATATATATATATATATATATATATATATATATATATATATATATATATATATATATATATATATATATATATATATATATATATATATATATATATATATATATATATATATATATATATATATATATATATATATATATATATATATATATATATATATATATATATATATATATATATATATATATATATATATATATATATATATATATATATATATATATATATATATATATATATATATATATATATATATATATATATATATATATATATATATATATATATATATATATATATATATATATATATATATATATATATATATATATATATATATATATATATATATATATATATATATATATATATATATATATATATATATATATATATTCATGTGGGATAATCACTATAAAACAAGTGATGATGATATATGCAAAGAGCCACCGGGAAATAAAGAATATAGCAGATGACCAATAAGCGCTTTCGTATATTTCAAATATTAACTAATCCTCGTTCACCTGGATTAACTATAAATAGAGATCATCAAGAAGAGCCTCATCAGATGTGCATTCGGCTATGCATTCGCCTGTGTATATTGTGCTGATTAGGCTTTATCAGTGATTAAAGGGTGCAATATGAAACAGCTGGTTAGGTTGCGACGGTCAACATGTTATTTATGATCTATTAACATAAAAAGATATATTGGACAACCAGTGAGGTGAAATTTTTTACATATTTGGTAACATTTGTGCTTTGAACATATTACATATATCTTTTATGAACTTTTTTTTTCATTTTTTGGTGATGGTAGTGTGTTTAATATTAAAGTTATTTTAAATATTTAATTTTTTTTTTACACAGTTATCAATGAAGTTCCAAACTGGAATGTTTTATTTGTTAGCGACCCGCCTTTTCCCGTAGATAAAGAAAATATTTTGCTAAGCCAAAGTTTCTTAACAATTAGCTGGGTGCCCGTTATACATGTTCTCGTTTTACTGTCAGGGATATTTTTCATCATTATTACTGACCGACATTTTTCTCATTTTACTGCCCTGATTTTTATTTTTTTTATACTGACCGGGCTACTCTCGTTATACTGTCAGGATATTTTTTCTCATTTTTTCCTATGTATGCAATGTTGTTGGTTATTGGTGGGTGACTGGTTGTTTGTTTGTAACTTTCGCATAGTGTGGAGTTAGGTATCGGTGCGACTCAGAGTTTTCTAAGCTCAATTTTTCTTATTTCAATACTTGCTTCTAGCATTCAAATTCCAAGTATTTGTACAGATTTTTAAACCAGCCGAAATTCGTTGCCACTAGCAACTGTGTCTTAACGTGTAATCTCAAATCTTGGCTTCACTTCCTTAGTATTTTATGTCGCGTGTGAATATATTAGCTCAAGTTTCTTTAAAAAGAAGGGCGTAAAGATCAGCAATTCATTACCCTATCCTTTCCGACACAGCTAATTGTTAAAGCACAGCCTTGGTCGATTGACCTTGTTTTTCACTGATAACTATCACATACTTTGGGAAACCTAATGGTCAAAGTACAGTCTTTATCTGTTGACCACCTTGTTGCTCGCTAATAACTGTCATTTGCTTGTCAAAACAAAACTTTGGTTAGTGTGACCTCCAGGTTCATTCGCCCATTACGAAGTTGTATTTAATGTTATTCTGTATTATACTGCATAATTTGCCATCTATTGTCAAAATCTGCTTCCCAGCTAGTTTAGAAAATTCTTGTAATTTGCTTTACGTTCTAATTACATATAGCAAGGGTTTAGCCATTCAAATATTTCTCACTGCAAGGCAGTTTTATGGTTAACAGGTTATTTTATAAATATGCAGAACTTATTATAATTCAATATGGCTGCTTTGCACGTAAAGGTGTTTGAAGAGCATCATATTCAGTTCATTAATACTCTCCAGGACGCTAAAAAAGCTTAACTTATCTATTTAATGGTTAAATGAGCATTCCTTGTAAGAGTATGGCTATCAAGAAACGGTTAAGTAATAGGATAATAGAGTACGTCGTTGGTGCAGACGTGTTAGATGCTTCTCCATTAGAATGCAAATTTCAGGAGGTAGAAGAAGAAGAAAAGACCAGTAAATTTATTCCTCTTCTTGCATTAAAGCAAGAGAAGGTTTAAATATAATTAACAAAAGTTGAAGCTCAAGAAAACGAACGCCATAAACAGCAAGACCTGCTACAGCTCAAGAAAACGAACACCAAAGTCAGAACAATTTGGTTAAAGCTCAAGAAAACTCTCACCAAAGAGAAAAAACGCACGCTTAAGAGAACACAAAGAACAACAAAGACAAACCTTAAATCAGCTCGTATTGGAGAACAGCAATCTCATTCAACTGCGCCATTTGACCGGAATTGAAAAATGAAACTAAATAAAATGTATAATAATAAAAAAACAGTGATAAAAATATTAAACCCTGAAGTTTACTTCAATTAGTTTGAAGCTACTGCTCATCTTCATGCATAACCTCTTGTATCGTGGTTTTGGCTTTTACAGTCAAACTTTAAAGGCAGAGCTACAAATGTGTTATGAAATTGATTTCTGAAGCTTGTGGCTAGGAGGTTATCAAACAATGTATTTTAGAAGCTTAGTGAGTTACAACTGAAGAATGCAGAAAAGCTTTTAGTCTTCTGAATAAAAATCTATTATGACATTCGAAGTTTGCCGCTGAGAAGCTTAAAGCGCTTGTTAAATGGGTAAAGATGGCCGCAGAAACTACTTCTAAGGAGCTACGCTGTTTAATAGTATTTGAAGAAGTCAACAGAAAGATCACCAACTTTTTTAAGAATTTACCTAGTAAACTGTAAAGAAGAGGATCCCATGACAGCAACTAATTTGCCTGATGAGTATTTCCATCAATTAGAGTGTAAATCGCACAGAGATTTAACAAGCTGCTTATGTAAATTTATCCTCACATAGTACCTATGTGACTCTTTCAGTTGCACTGTCCCGTATGCCTTTATTTAGTAGCTTTTGTAAAAAAAGAGGGACACGCCGTTAAATTTTGAAAGGATAAAAAATGCAGACAGTCCCAGTATTATAGGCCTCCCACTATAGAATTTACTAAACCAACTGTGAAACGAGACAAGACAGAGAAGCCAGTGTCTTAGGTAGTGTATGTTATTGATTCTCATGATTTTTTACTGCCTTTGAATAATAAGGTGAAGTAGCCTTAGGTGATAAAGCAACAAAGGTTTCAGTGATTATTTTGAAAACTAATGGTGTCTCAAAAAGTCTTATGCTTAGATGGGTGTTTACCAGGAATTGAACATAACCTTACAGGAAATTATCTTTTACTGCCTGGGATAAGATTGAGTGTGCCAGTTGTGGATATATCTAAGGTGTATTTAAAGAGTGATAGCTGTATGGGTATGGTAAAAATTGGATATCTCAATAACTTACCTATAGAAAACGTCGCCTTTTTCTCCGTGGAAGCGATCTTGCAGGTGATGCTATAGTCCCATGTATTAGCTGGCAACTCTCCTTTACAACATTCTTCAACTCAAGAGCTTGAGATGGAAAACTTTGATTTATTCCCTGCTAGTGTTACAACTAGTCTTCAAAGTCAAGATTCGACACCGAAAGTTAAGGACCTATCCTATCGCCTATCAATTTTGAGTCCCAGACTATTTCAAAAGACAATCTGATAAAAACCCAAGCTCAGCTTACCACTCTTGAACATTGTCGGCATCAAGCACTGATGAGTAAAGATGAAATAGCAAAGGCTCCCTCATTATAAAACAATACAAATATACTGATGCATGTGCATAGACCTCCTAAACTGACTCAAACTGACAAATGGGCTTATAAACACCAGATAGTTGTCCCTTTCAGTCAATGTCCATCAATCTTAAGATTAAGTCATGGTGGTGTTAGAATATCTTACAGGGATGCATTATTGCTGTATATTTCTAATTTGTAAATATAGCTTCCGGAATTTGTGGGGGCCGAGGAAGCTTGTTCCTTTATCAATATTTCTCTTGTATTATTTGACTCTTATATTAAATTATATACAGGAAAAACTACAGATAAACAAGGAGATGAAGAAGAAAACGAAAAAGGAAGAGCAATTGAAGAAGAAATGAAGAAATAAAGCAAAATAATGGCCTGAGAAAAGCTGATTTACACCTGAAATTCCAGACAATAGCCATTGCTTTTTTGGGAAATCACAACTCGCTTACTACTTTCCTCATGTCATAATGAAACAAATAGTTCTTGAAAAATAACTGTAAATTTGGAAAGAATGGAAGATAAACGTAAATGAAAGCTAAAGGGAGGGGGTCATATTTACAGGCCGAAAACACATGGCTAACTCTGATACTAAGTGGAGTATGGCAGTAATTCCTTTGTTACTTTTTGAAATAATTACCGAAAAAAATTGTATTAATACCGTATATCTAAAAACACTCTAGTGATTGATTTTGCTTTGTTTTAGAATATCTTTCATTATTACTGAAGTAAAAATAATAATTTAATACTTTTCCTCTTAGAATTGCGATACAATAGCTTTAAAAAAACAACATGAATAATTAGTTTTTTCGTTTTCTTTTTGTTTAAATAAATATGTATTATTATTATTATAAAAATCGAGGATAGGTCTGTGCAGTGTCTGCATCTTTTCTTTCATCTCCATATCGTGTAACTCTTTTCATTCTTCTGTCTTCCCTCACTCTTATGGCATTAATTCCTTAAAAAAATTGATCTGTAGACATCTTAGGTCTTAGGCTGCCATATTTCTATGTCTTAATTACTTAGACTATGTTTGCAGCCTGTACTCTCCTTATTAGCATTCTCTTATTCTTGCATTGTCCAAAAGTTGCTACTTTTCTACTTCTCAATTTTTTCGGTGTCCGAGGTTGATAAGAGTAATTAATTTGACCCATTCCGCTATCAGAGCTAAAAACAATGGTCTATTTTGTTTTTTATGTAGAAGTGTCCCTGGTGAAAAAGGAGACACATGAACCACGTTGGAAAATAAAATCCACCACATGTTAGGTAAAGAGGAGACGATATAATTTTCTGAGCTACAGAGGGCCTGCATTAATAATAATAATGATAAATAATAATAATAATAATAATAATAATATAATAATAATAATAATAATAATAATAATAATAATAATAATAATAATAAAGCAATAATAATAATAATAATAATAATAATAATAATAATAATAATAATAATAATAATAATAATAATAATAATAATAATAATAATAATAATAATAATAATAATAATAATTATCTATCTATCTATCTACCTTTTCTGCCTCCCCCAATTGGGGGGTAGCCAACATCAAAAAAGAAATAATAAGGGGATTACTTTGTTCTATGGTTTGTGACGAGGGAGTTCGCGACCGTTCAGATGGCACTGCTGGAGTGCCACTGCCCATCCTTTCAGCTCTGCCACAAACTGTGTCGCTTCGTAACTGCCATCTCCCTTACTGCCCCTACCACAGGGCTACCTCTGTAAGATGCAGCCCCGTGGTAACAGCAGATGCCCATCAGAGCTGCGTCACAATAGCTCGCCACTCATTCCTATTCTGAGCACGCTCACTTGTTTCCCTCACATTCATTCTGCTATCATTCAGGGCTCTCCTAACTCCATTTATTCACCCAAACCTAGGCATCCCTCTAGCATTTCTCCTATCAAGTCTTACATTCATCACCTTTTTCAGCAGTCTTTCATCCATCCTTTCCATATGGCCAAACCATCTCACAACATTCATATCTACTCTCTCTGCAAATTCTCTCCTCACACCCGTTCTTCCTCTCACCACTTCATTCCTAACCCTATCCAATCGAGATACACAAATCATACTCCTCAGGTATTTTATCTCAAACTCATTTAGTTTCCATCTCTCACTTACTTTCATACCCCATAACTCTGATCCATACATCACAGCTGGCACAACCACATTCTCATACAAAACTTTCTTATCATTCATTTCCAACCCTCTATTCTTCATCACTCTTTTCAATGCACCCAACACTTTATATCCTTCATTCACTCTGTGACACACATCTGCTTCCACTACACCATTTGCAGTTATTACCGAGCCTAAATATCAAACTGACCAACTTCCTCAAGTGTCTCTCCAAGCAACATTGCATTCAATCCAGCACCATCCTCATTTCTGGTACACCTCATAACCTTACTTTGTCCAACATTCACTCGCAACTTCCTTCTCTCACACAACATTCCAAATTCTGACACTAACTGACACAGCTTCTCCTCTGAATCTGCCACCATCACAGTATCATCAGCAAACAGCAACTGATTCAGCTCCCACTCGTTATCATCCATATCTATCATTCTCAAACCTCGACCATGCACTCGCTCCTTCACCTCTCTTACGACTACAACAATATACAAATTGAACAGCCATGGTGACATCACACATCCCTGTCTCAGTCCCACACTCACTGGAAACCACTCACTCACTTCATTCCCTACCCTAACACAAGCTCTACTGCCCTCATACAAACACTTTTCACTGCATGCAATAGTTTACCATCAATTCCACAAAACCTCAAAACATTCCACATTGCCTTTCCATTGACTCTATCGTATGTTATCTCCAGATCCAAAAATGCAAAATACACATCCCTTCCCTTTGCTAAATATTTCTCACATAACTGCCTAACTATAAAAATCTGATCTATACAACCTCTACCTCTCCTAAAACCACTCTGCACTTCCGCGATCACATTTTCTGTCTTATTCCTAATCCTATTAACCAGCATCCTACCATTCACTTTTCCTACCACACTCAACAAACTTATACACCTAGAATTACTGCATTCATACACATCGCCCTTTCCTTTGTATAGGGGCACTATACAAGCAATCACCAATTCCACTGGCACCATTGACAACATAAAGCATATATTAAAAACTTTCACTAACCATTCCAATGTAGTCACACAACCTTTTTTCAACATCTCCGCTCTCACACTACCCATTCCATGTGCTTTACCTGCTTTCGCTTCATACAATGCCCTTTTTCACCTCCTCTCTTGTAACCTCTCTCTCATTTTCATCTCCAATTATTGGCACTTGAACACCCTCTACTTATTGTGAAGTATCTTCTTAACATCTGTCCATTCACATCTCTCACTGTCTCCTCCATTCTCGATTCACCCTTCCTTACTCTCTTCACTTCTTTCCAAAACTTCTTTTTATTCTCCTCATATGACCTACTAAAATCCTATCCCCACCTAACATTTGCCAACCTCTTCTCTTCCTCTACCTTCTGCTTGGTTTCCACATTTTTCTACCTATATCTGTCATACTTCTCCCTACTTTTGCACTGCAGCCATTCTCAAAAGCCCTCTTTTTCTCTTCCACCTTCATTTTCACCCCTCCATTCCACCACTCGCTGCCCCTCCTCATGCCACCTCCAAAAAACATCTTTCCACACACATCACTTGCATGTCCCACAAAGCATTCTTTCATCAACACCCATTCCTTCTCTATCTCCCCAACTTCTATTTCTTTCACTCTGTTATATGCCACTTTTAACCTGTTCTGATATTCCTGCCTCTTCTCGGGCTTTTACAACTATTCCACCTTCACCATTTCCCTTCTACATCCCCCCCACTCCATTTCCCCACTCTTTTGCAACTACCACTTTTGCTTCAACCAAAAAATGATCAGACATCCCAGAAGCCACACCCCTAAATGCATGCACATCTTTCACTCTGCTAATCATGCTCTTTGCTACCAACACATAATCCATCAATGCTCTTTCTTTCACTCTTCCATTTGCCACTCTAATCCATGTATACTAAATTATTAACTTCTTGAAAAAACTATTAGCTATCACCAACTCTTGCTCCATACACATATCTAAGAGTCTCTCACCATTCTCATTCCCACCTGGTACCCCATACTTTCCTACAACACCTTCTACCTCTCCATCACCCACTCTGGCATTCAAGTCACCAAACAGAACTAGATAGTTCCATTTACTCAAACCATCCACACACCTAGTTAACTCATTCCAGACTTCATCCCGCTCATCCTCCTTTCTCTCACATCATGACCCATACGCACTAACAAATGCCCAACATTCCCTACCCATCCTAGTCCTCACCCACATCAGCCTAGATGACATTTCTTTCCATTCCATTACTAGTTATAACTTTAGTTCCTGGGTTTATCCAGTGAGGACGTGCTTCCAGTAGCTCTATTCTTGACCATACTTAGTACAATGGAGAGTGGTGGTATTCTTTGTGCTGGTGGTGTTAGTGGTAGTGGTGTTGGTGGTGGTGTCGTTGTTGGTGCTGTTTGTGGCTATGCTGGGGATTTGTCCTCGTCTGACGCAAGCAAGCTCATTTTTAATTTCATAAATGAGTTGGCCGCAGTCAGGCAGGAGGTCAGATCCTTAGCAGAGGAGAACAGGGATCTGAGAGGTAAGGTAGGGACA
>JAXCGZ010015774.1:32500-35000 GCA_037179515.1 Halocaridina rubra | reverse complement strand
TATGTAAAATTGTTTCGGTTTTACGTCACGGACTCCCTTTTTTACCAAGGGCTAGGACGGCTGCCTTCTTGCGAAGGACTTGTTTTGGCAGATGTAATTGTTACCCTGAGTGAATGCCCTTGCTAACCTCAGACCGTGCTGGGGCGCGAACCTTCAACCTGACGCCTCAAAGTCGCGGACGCTACCGCTTGAGCCACGGTGAGTAGTAATACATATGTAAAATGCGAATGAATATTTCTTTTTAAAGCCAGCATTAGATAAAATATAATTCAGAATAAGAATCGAATAGTATTTGAAAGAAATATATAAATAACAGCTACAGAAAAATATTTAATATAAGACAGCTACTTTCAAACACATCACTTAGCTTACTCAAAACAAAAATAAATTTATATCTTAGTCAAAATAGAAGTACAGCATTCCTAGCCATAATTGCAAAACATGATGTGACTAACAGATAGCAATCCTTTATACACACTGCAGCAATAATACAAACACACACTATCATTTTCATGATAAGAGACAAGATATAAGCAGTGCATTTACCTGTACCAGAAGCCATCTGTGTGCCTGATGGCATAATATCTTTCAGCTTTTACATCCGTGTTGATTTGGTGGTTGTTAGGATTACAATAATAAGTTTCCATTTCACCCATCATAACACTCACTTTGTGGGACATTTTCCATGACTGGACCTGAGATAAGTTATTTGAACTTGATAATTTACTAACCACTTTGCTGATTAAGTACTGTGCATCAGGTAATAGTAAACTGAAGTTGAAATAAAAAATATTTTCATTATGAACTTTTCTCCATTCATGTAAGATTGTCAGTAATAGCTCCAGCATTATTTGTGAGCTTATTAAAACTGGGTGATTTCTGCTAGTATTTTGAGCTCAAGTATTACTATATAATATAATCATTTTAATATTTAACTATTTCCTGAAATATGAGGTAAGGTAAACACTCACAGCGAAATTGGATGGACTAGCTGCATATGTGACATATACATCAAAGAACTCTCCAACACTTGGAAATTCAATGGGAAGAAGGGAATCGGGTTGCTTGTATCTTTTGCTAATATGCAGAAGAGAAGTTCCACGGGGAGAAGCACCTGAAATTTAATAAAAATAAATTTAAAGTTTTACCCTAAGGCATTCAACTTCATAATGTCATATCATATCTCAGATTTGAAAATATGAGATTTTTAGACAGAAATCTGACAAAGCTAGAAGTTAACTATCCACTATTAATCTATAAGTTACTGACTAGTATATTATTTATACTTAAAATTTGTTAATCTATAAGTTACTGACTAGTATATTATTTATACTTAAAATTTCAATCTAATAAAAAATCCACAAAATAAAAATAAAAATTCAGAAAAAGATGTAAAATATATGCATGCATTAATGCACTCATAATGAAAAACTTCAAGTAAGCTTCTAATTATCCCTTGTACTAAGAGAGAAAGAAGATCTTACTCTTTGTACTTACATACTGTTTGAGACAACTATAACTGATAGAGGAGGAAAGTGCTCCTGTCAATCCCATCCCCCTAAAATATTTTATTTTCATTACAAAAACACCGATGAAAGGCCAATACTTTAGGAACTGTATAAAACAGTGAGTATTAAACATAGACAAAAATTAAGGGAACATATAAAATACAAATAGTTGCGCCCATGACAGTGATATGGTACTTAAAATTATTATTTGCTTTGTACAAATGAAAGTATTCTACAAACGCTAGCAAAGTGAACACATCTGTGCAAATGAATCGAGACAGTAGGAGGTTCAGCATGCAATCTATTCTCAACTCTTCTGTCAGCTATTTTAAAGAAAAATTTAGGGAGAGAGGGAATACTACCTAGGAATTGTGTTCAAAATAAAGCAAACGGAATGAGGCTTAAATAACCTTACCTGTATTTGAATCACTGCTGGGGGCCACACGATTTCTCATGCGTGTTGGAGAAAGTACAACTTCTTTTTGTAAACTGTTATTATTACTGTCACCATCAGAACGGCTTAAAAGGTGAAAGAAATGCAATATAACGTAAGGAATTTGGCATAAACTCAAACATCGCTTTGCAATAATAGTAAATGAATATAAAAAAGCATTTGAATATATTCATATCAGAATATATCTGAAATAGCTAAAAATATCTTTTCAATAATGCTTAAGTTTTAAATTCTTTAATTTTTCCAGCTAATCAGCAAAATATATATATATATATATATATATATATATATATATATATATATATATATATATATATATATATATATATATATATATATATATATCTATCTATCTATCTATCTATCTATCTATCTATCTATCTATCTATCTATCTATCTATCTATCTATCTATCTATCTATCTATCTATCTATCTATCTATCTATCTATATATATATATATATATATATATATATATATATATATATATATATATATATATATATATATATATATATATATATATATATATATATATA
>JAXCGZ010015774.1:0-30000 GCA_037179515.1 Halocaridina rubra | reverse complement strand
AGGACCAACCTGAGCACTCACATAACTTTAACTAAGAATACCAAAATTGAGGCCATTCCCAGGTGTGTCTACAATGAATAACACGTAATTTCCATCAATAAAACTATTTACGAATTCTACTTAGGATACGATCTTTTATTATATTAAAAAGCACCACTGTGCCTGCTACTGACAAGTGTATGAATCAGCTACAGGTCAAAAGCAATAGTACATATCAAAATAAAGCAGTTAAAATACTTGCAACCCATAACAAAGGAGCAAGACCAGAACCACATAACTGTACAGATAAGACATTTTTTCACTTCTTACACAAAACTTGAAGCTCTAGGAAAAGAATATACCTATCTCCTGAGACTTGGTAAGACTAAATTTGTATACCACCGATGCATATGATGAAAATATTTAAGGCAAATAATAAACAATTCATTATATCTTAAGACAAAGTGGTTAAGAGAAAAATTATATTGCAATCTACTTATATTTTCATTTTTCCCCATACATTTGCAAAGTTTCTGCAATATACTTATATACATAATTCTTATAATTAAGCTTGCCTTTTTCTGTTAAGGAAACCAGATACTGTAGACCCCTGAAGAAGAAATTAGGAGTAAAACTTAAAGATACCCATTACCTTTAACAGAAGAGGAGACTCTTCTGAATTCAATTCTATCAATCGCTGACAGGCTCGGTTGGTCCACTGAAGTCCATCAAATGGAGGTACATTGTGCAAACGACATAGAACAGCCTAAAACAACATGTTCTAGCATAAGAACAGATACTTTTAATTATACATATACTGTATATATATTAGTCAGAATTCACAGTATAAACATTTGAATATAAAAAAACATGATTACCAACAATCAACATTCAGGGTGAATCATTATTGCTTATTAATTCTAGGCAAGAGTATCAACTAGTTCAAATGTACACGATCATTTTACTTGGAATGAAAGTAAGATCAAAGTGATAAATATTAGTTTATCAATCCAAAGGCAGATCCAAGCCATCTTTTAGAACTAATTACATATTACAGTATATACTAACTACAACAACAATATTGTTAGTTACAACTAGTTTATTGCATATACGTATATGGCTGCAACAGTTCATATTACATACTTCATATCTATATTTACATGTACAATGTTCTATTTCAAATTTGTTAACCCAATATGTTCTACTTTTAAAAATAAGCATTAAATGAAACCTCGTAATTTGGGAATTTATTTTAAAGAAAACTTTACAATTGTGTCCTTGGTTATTTCAATACATAAGCTTCTTTTCACAAGAAGCCTAGACACATCTTGCATCATCTTGTGCTTGTCTTTTATATATTGGTGTTACCGTTCTTTTACTCTCAAAACGAATGAAATCAACAAGAAAGTCTCAAAAGAATTATCCAAACTTCTCTCGTCTTTTACATAGTCTAATTCAATAATTATGAGAGGAGCATAACATATTATGCTAGTAATATAGTCATTCTTGTTATATTAGATATTAATGAAGTTCTAAAGTTATCAAATTCATAAACTATATCTCAATTTCGGGAAGGTTACTTCAAAATCCAGCAACATATTGTGCAATATTTTAAAGACCATGTGCAACATTTCAAAGACCAAATTTTCTGAAATGCCAAAAATTGTGATTCTTGTTACGCTCAAAAATACTGCCATATGCCAATATTAAATCTGGAATGTAACTCCCAACACCATTAGTCCATTAGTAGTTTTACTTCCCTTAGTACAATAACTTCAAATTCCAGAGAACATCTAAATAAGAGAGCTTCAAGATCTAACAACAAAATGCATACAAATATGCACGGTTTTCCTTGTAAGCATATACTGTAATCTTAAATAACTTTGAAATATTTTCCAATTATAGTATACAAAGGGATAATATCATAAGCTAAAGTCACACAAAGGTCAAAATTGAGCCATTAAGGTCATGTTGAATTTCTATTGTAGTAAAAATACATACAGCAAAAAATCAGCTTTTTCTATTATGCTAATCCACAGATAAAAAGCAATACCACTCATTAAACACAATCTGTTTTCCCAATTACTCTACTAGATATATGGCATAAAATGAAGCAAGAAACACTTTCACCATTCCTGCAACACCATACACTTTCCCTTTTGCTTCTACTCTAAAGATTACAGCCTATTACCAATCTTCAAAAACACAGTATCATCGAGGAGAAAGGAAGATACTTAAAAATCAGCGTCACTCAAAACTGTGCTACCGTAACTATTAATTGCAATGGGTGTATTTCTTATTTCCAAAAAATTATGTTTAGTACAAAACAAAACAAAAAAACTTGAAAAGTGCAAAGTATAAAATATACTTAACATCAATAAAATTAAAAATAAAGCCCAAGATATTTTTAACTTTCATAAATTCATAAATTTAATTGACATGATAATTCCTAAATATCATACCATAATGTATAAGCCTTAAAAGAGGATATATCTACCCTTCCTATTATTTATCTATTAAAATGGTTAAATAAACCTTTTAACATACATTTCAATTAATCAATAAAGAACGATAATGGAAAAGCTTTACCTAAAACGGTTGCATATAAAATTCATGCTCCTTCAAAGCTGAAAAAATGGTAGCCATATTATTACAAGCTGCAACAATATCAAAAGAACTTTATATGAACACTTTGTGAAGCCTGCACATTCTCAAATACAGGGACTCTATAATCAGGATTCTTGATAAACAATGCTTTAGCTACTATAGTAGGAGGTCCACCAAAGTATTAATTCTACCGTGACCTCACCTCACCTCTCGTGTCATCCACCTACGATCTACCACTCACCTCAATCTTTTTTAACACTTTAGTCAATTATTGATTTATTTCCCTTTGCAGGCACTTAGTGGGGATTTTCGACCGACTCCGCCTGGTTATTAAGATTGGTATGTCTTAATCCTTGTAAATTCCCTTGTGGGGCAGGTCTACCACAGTATGAATTCTACCGTGACTTCACCTCACCTGTCCACATGAAAAGGAAGCAAATGGTGCTCCCAAATCAGAGTCCTCCTAGGCCTGAAACCATTAGCATCAGTTGGATACCCTACTTCAGATTAAAATGTTCCTGAAAGATTTTTACAGACGTGTCATCTTGACAGAGGAAACAGCAGTCGCATTTTTATGAGAGAAGATTCTGCTGGATACACAGCAAGAAGCAGAACCCTGCCATCGATGCGGTGCTGTCAAGCAGGAAAAACGAAAGCGTGACAGAGATGGACAATTCAGGCCTGTACTTCGCTGTCCTCGAAAGGGGTGTCAAACTTAACGTTCTGTTTGTAAATGAAACCAATTTTTCCATTACTGTATACAAAAATAAACAACAAATTAAACTGCAAGCTGAGCCTAAATGAACTTTGAGAACTACTGTAATATTTTTATTTGTCATGGATATACCAGTGACCACAGCAGTGACTCATACAGGAAAGTCTCCAAATAGAATAACTGACTGGTACAATATGTGCCGAGTGGTGTGTGGAGTTATAGTTTGTCATCAACAATGCGGAAAGATGGTTGGAACAAACGACGACCCCATTCAGACTGACGAGGCAAGATTTGCTGGTCAACACATATACAATCAAGGAAGAATGCTGAATGGCGACAACACTCCTCTCTCTGAAGACAGTGATGCAGAACAACGAAACAACACGAACCACAGACATAGAAATGATGGGCCTCTGGTTTTTGGTCTCCAACAACACTCGGACTGTCGGTACTATTGTGTGGAACGCCCTGAAGGCATCACTCTGATCCCAATTATTGAGAGAATGTGAAAAAGGTTCAGTGACTCATTCAGATGAGTGACCTGCTTATAATAATCTAAATGCCATAGGTTACCACCATCTGACTATGAACCATCAACGACATTATGTGGATCCAGCAACCAGAGTACATACTCAGGCAATTGAGCGATCATGGTTAGATGCTAAAACTATGAGTCATAAGAAAATGAGAGATGCTGGTACTGAGCTTTCTCAGTCACACCTTGATCATTGCTGGAAGGTGCTGAGGAAAGATTCAGATGATTTATTTGCGTCATTCCTTAATGATATAAAAAGCATTTATCGTTGAAATAAATGTCTTGTAGTTGATAACGAGTTTATTTTTATCTTCCAGCTATTTAGATATATAAATACATGTAGATTAGGTATATTGCATGCTATAGAGTTAGATAACCCTGGTAAAATAAGGTAGATTGTTTGCTATAGTGTTAGATAACCCTGGTAGACCGCATACTATAGTAGTAAATGATGTAGACCGCACGCTATAGTGTTTCATACCGTGGTAGACTGCCTACTATAGTAGCACCCAATACTTAACCTGTAAAGCTGACTACAATATCCTAGAGTAATGTCTAGATCATGGAGGTTAAAATATTTTCTATACTCGTTCCCTCAAATTGTTTCTACCTTCAATCTGAGCAGTATACATTGTTACCTGGTATGGAATTTTAGTTAGCTTGTCAGTCACCTCCAGTGGCCGGATGTTGGATGACAACACATGGTCTGTGTTACCAAAATCCACAAACCACATCAGAACCTGTTAGTTGATGAGGGTTAAGGGTTGGTGGTTAGACTAATAAGTACAAGCAAAAACCTCAAACCATTATCTGTTCTGTAAATCGGAAGCTGCCGCAGTTATCCATCCTTTCCTTATATTTTACTTTGTACAGCTTATATAACTATCGAAAGCTGAAGATTCCATCTTCAAAAAGCAATTATGAAATTTCTTTTTAATACATTGAAAAAAATTTCTGAAGAAAACAATTATTATTCTAGAAAATTATTATTCTATAAGGCTTGAACCTCACGTCATTACTTACGCAAAGCAATAAGAAAATATCTGGAAGAAAACGCATAGCAGATCCCTTTCTCCATATTTTTCAGTCATTATCAACAGCAAGGTATAATTATAGCTTCCATACTCCCAGAGCTTCAAAACTGCCTTATATTAAACACTAAGTAAATTTAAAAGGCCTAATCACTGACTAAGCAAACTTTGTTATCAAACATAAATGTGAGGGCTTCATATGCATAACTTTTCAGATATTTGAATGGCATTGCAAAATAAGTTATATTTAATATTTGAACATTTTTTGCAAGTAATTCTGTGATTTACATCTTAAATAATCATCTGAGAAAAACCTTGACACTTATATAAGGATACAATGATGCAGTATATCTTTCTGTTCACGATACACATTACCACATTGTGACAAGGGACGGAGTACAAACAGTCAGTTTCCAATTCACAAAACAAGATCTACGAGCAATTTACTATTCTGAATGTATTTTAGCAGAAGATGAAGATATAAAAAGGCAAAGTATCACAATATGTTCTCAGGTAATAACATAGTAATCTATCAATATTAATACACTCCACAAACAAAACAATCACATGCATGAAATCATTCCAATTTGTATATGATTAACAGTAATGCCTCTTATCACAGCAGCAATCAAGAACACATGGCGACATTACTTGTAGGTTGGTGTTAGCCAATGTTCTGAAGTATATTTTTGGTTGTAATGTAAATCTTAATGTATACTAACACCAATCTAAACAAATTATATACAACCTTTAATCTTTTCATTGCAACGAAAAAGTATATATGTACGTAACCAAAGGTTTAAAATTATACACAATATTTCCTACTAAATAAATATTAAATTACCGACATTCTTGTTATAAAAGCAAATCAAATAATAATAATAATAATAATAATAATAATAATAAT
Organism: Halocaridina rubra; assembly: GCA_037179515.1. Classification (NCBI taxonomy): domain Eukaryota; kingdom Metazoa; phylum Arthropoda; class Malacostraca; order Decapoda; family Atyidae; genus Halocaridina; species Halocaridina rubra. The sequence continues at coordinate 24,226 of JAXCGZ010015774.1, read as the reverse complement.
AATATTGAACTGATAGATATATGTAACTACTAGAATAATGCGGTGTGACTACACACTTAAAAATTAAAAATTATTTTTCCAAATATTCTACCTCCTATAATAGGGAATCAAAACAGGGACTTGTACAACAGTTTGATGCACTAAGCCATTGAGGTCTCTGTGGCGTAGAGCACTAAGCTGTTCTAAGAGTCCCAATATGAATCCCAGCCATAGGGAATGGCATATTTGGAAAATAGTTGGAAATACCAATAATAATAATAATAATAATAATAATAATAACAATAATAATAATAATAGTAATAATAATAATAAAAGAATAGTAATAATAATAATAATTAATTTCTCATTCATGAATTTCCTTTCCTTTGATGCAGACACATATACCTTCCTGTATAATGAAAAGATCACATATACAGTTATTTCATTCATTGCAGGTATTGGTAGCCAGTAATGAAGAGATATATGTATCTATGTAAGACATGCACAGTCACGCTTGAATAACATAGTAAAGCATGTCCCAAACAATATTACTGAACAGTACCCAGATACTTACCTTACCGTCAGGATCAACCTGCCCCCTTGGAACACCCCTAAACCATTCTCCATCCTCAGAGAAACGTGCCAAGTATAACCGCGATATATCTATCTCAGCATCTTTCCCTAGCATTTCTTCAGTGCGACCTGCAATAAAAGTCTAGTTTTAGCTTTTATTGTTACAAGGGATTTGGGCTTACCCTGAAAGAGAATCATGAAATCCAATGAGAATTCCCCCAAAACCAAACTGAAATATTCAAATGAGCTGTTCTCGGTTTCCAAGTGCTCTGAATATTATGCAAGTATTTACTTTTAAAATGTAAACATACTCAAGCAACCTGGATATAACATATTAATATGGTGTATTTTTTGTCTACATACAGCTAGGAAAGTGAATTGGCTACAAGAAAATACTTAAAGAGCTATTCATTAGTGAACAAGCATAGAAGTCTTCTACGATTTTAAAAAGCAAACTCATCACAATTAAGGGTAAGGGTGAAATAATTTTAGGTATATTCCAAAGCCTGTTCAGTGTTAGAACTTCCAACTGACCAGTGGATGGGAGATGAGAACGGACAAGTACAAAGAAGCCCTAATGCCTCCCTTTTCCGGTTCCATTGTGACCACCTTACTGGCTTCAAGTAAATATAGCATCATGCTTAAAGGTAAAAAAATAAAAATTATAAAAATACATACTACGAGCAATTTCCAAAAGATTCTGCAAAATTTTGTAGGTCTCTGTTTCTATCTGTACATAAATATCTCCATTGGACGTGGCATGGAGCAGATAGACTTCAGCTACACCACCAACCTGTCAGAGTAAAAAAAAGCAAGACTTAATTAGGGCTCTCTAGGACAGTTTGATGTTAAGTCTTCCTTCAGTTACAGTTTTTTTTCTATGCCCACATTAACACAGAATATTCTTGGATATTCGTTACACATCCCCTACTATCCCTTCACATCTGACAAGTCACAACACTCGCCATCTCTGTTTCTCTTCGTTTTTTTCATGCCCAGGTGCGATGAGATCAGATTTTTTTTTTTTTTTTTTTTTGCCCGTCCTGGTGTCACAGTCATAAAAAATAAAAGGTTAGAAAGCAAACAAATATTATAAAGACTGTATTTGCTCCACCTTAAAGTAAATATCTGATGAATAACAATTTCAAGTCTCAAGAGACTTTCCCATGAGCACCTCTATTTACTCAAAATATGAGGTCAGTGTATGTTTCATATATAATACCTTATTTATGGCTTCTGCAGAAATGTTCATTAATAAAACTAAGCTGATACAAGACAATCCCAAAAATCAGTACAAAATTTCTCAGAATTCTTAGAATACAGTACTGACAACAACAAAAAAATCAATAAGTTTGTAAAGAAGCATTTCCTTTCAATTAAAAAGTTACATGGGACTTGCAGAGTGTAACTTACTGAAGGTAATGTTGGTTCAATAAAATTTTTTTCAATAAGTTCTGACACTTTTTCATTAATGTTGACATCTTCATCGGTAGATGTGTTATAAACAATTAGTGAAACCGAGTCATCCCTGGAAACGACCTGAGCAACAAGAGTTTGTCCAAAGGCTAATTGTTCCAATAGACTTAAGGCACTCTGATCTCTTACTGCATATTCCAGGCCTGCTAAGGAACAGCGAACACACTGGAAGGAAATGACAAAATTCATAATCCTTCGAAGAAAGAAAATGATAATTATGCTAAGGATAAAAAATCATAGCTCTCATTTTTAATTCTTAGAAAATTTCAAACGGTTTGCAAAGGATATATCATATGATTTCTGGCTACTTCTTAGTGACAGCATGAGTAAATGGCAAAAGTTATATTCTCCACTAAACATACGTCCTGCACAAATATGTCAGTAACAGAAATTTCAGCACAAAGTGACAAATGAGGAATCTATGAGTAAGAGACAATACAAATTAATTAAAAAAATGTAAACTCTAGGTACCAGCGATTTTGGAAAAGTCACATTTTCAGGTGATATGGTAACATACAACCAAACGTAAAATAAATTTTGTACTTTTCTGCAAGTCTACAACAACTCTCAAATAATCTTGACAAAAGCAAACTTTCCATAGCTACTGAATAATGCACAGCACCTCTGGCCATAATTACCTGAGCTGGGAGAACAGAGAATTTCTCATGAAGTTCATGAAGCAGAGTAATACTCAGAGTTTCTTGGTCTCCATGATCAAGAAAGTACACCAACACTTCATCTCCTGAAGGAGAGAGATTAGTTAAATATATATTTTTTCACAAGTTATTACTACAGGAAGGGCATCTAGGCTTACTTCCCTAGAAACACACTGCCTGCATCCACCCCCACAATTGAGACTAATAGTGAAACATAAAACGGGGATATTCTGGTTTGGGGACATAGGTAGCCGAGAGGTCAGTGAGCTTGACTCCAGAGTTAACTGATCCGTAACTGAGACCACTGTGGAGCACTATGAAGGGCATCCAGCATTAATTCCTCAGTCATACTCTGTCTGTGTCCACTCCCATGATGGGGACTAACAGTGACATATACAACGTGGATTACTATTGCATGTACAACATGCTACCACATTCAGAGTATATAATATCCGCAATAAACTTATTAAGACACTTTTTTCATAAATATTTTACCAAGTTTCATAAAAGTAATATTTACAATAATAGTGAATCACCCTTAGAGCATTTTTTCTCCTAGTATTTAAAGCACAATCACTTATACCATCCATTTCAGCTTACTTTACTAATTTACTCAAATATATTAAGGCATATCTTCATACATGAAAACACTGAAATTATACAGTAGAAGAAAATGAATATGTCACTCTTTCACACTTTTCTGCATTATACCCATTCCCAGGTGCTTACTTTTTCTAATCAGTAAAATCAAGGTCATGTTCATATCTTAAAGCTTTTCTTTTGTCAGGTAGGTTACTTAGTTACCATTCTGGCACACATGATCAAATCATATAATTGTATCAACGTACTTATACTGCTCTAGCCTAAGTACAGCCAGTATATAAGTGCTATTCCTTCCCAATAATACTTGTTATCAATCCCTCATATATATTTCCATAGAAGGTGAGTTACCAAGCAATTTACTGTTCAAAGCTCTCCATTAATTTTATATTCTCACATTCTTACTATGCTCATTGTCTTATTCTCTTACACTGACTTCATAAATCCTTCTATATTTATCAGCATCAAGAGACTGGTCCGTTCTCTCATATGCATGTACAGCCCAACACGAAAATGGAACTAGTATCGCCTTCAATATAACTAGCCCTACCCAGCCTTGAAAAGGACTCTTCCTAATTCTATTCTGCATCTTCATATCCATTAGCCTGCGATGATTTACCACCACATTCTGAAGTAAATTCCAAATACTGAAACTGGTAAGCACTTTTCAAGATTTAAAACAATCAAACTTAAGAAACTGACCTCTCCTTACTATAATGTGAACTCACCATTGATCTTAATGACTCTGACCCTGCACCATGACTCATCATAAGCTGCAACATATATCCCTCCAACCTTAGGATGAAGGACAGGACTTTGGTTTTTTTCTTCCATATAATGCAACTCCATTTCGGTCACTAGATCATCGTATGCATTCTGAAAAAATATAAAAGAAAAAATGGTTCACATTATTTGGAAAAATTTATATAGAGGTGTGCGAAAACAAGAAAATGACTATGAAGAGTGAAAGCTTAAACTCTGCACTCTCAAAAGGTATGCAACACAATGTGTTCTGAATGTATTGCATAAAAACACTATACAAATTGAAGAAATTCATAAGCAGAAAGCTAATACACTTGGGTAGCACTGTATACATGATAACGCGGCTTATAAGACATCATATTCCACTAAAGCATCTGGGTGACTATAATTAAATAATAGGAGGTAGCATGGCTTCATCACAATGCCGGTTTTAAGTCATGGACTCCCTTTTCTACCAAGGGCTGGGACGGTTGCCTTCTTGCGAAAGACTTGTTTTGGCAGATGTAATCATAACTGTGAGTGCATGCCCTTGCTAACCTGAGACCGTGGTGTGGAGTGAACCCTCGACCTGCCGCCTCAGCGTCACAGATGCTACTGCTTTGCCACAGTGACTACTATGGTTCCATCACAACATATTCATATATCATACTAAAAAATTATCACACTGGGAAAGCAGTACCTTTAAATTTGCTTTCTAGTTCCACATTTTTAAGCTAATATCAGAAAAAATTCACATGTTAATAAGAATATTTTTATATGATATATATATACTAAAAGAGATTTAATTCTACCTATTACATGCTAAACAGAATAAAAACTTATTTTATTCCCAATACATCCCTTACATAACGATTTTATATATATATATATATATATATATATATATATATATATATATATATATATATATATATATATATATATATATATATATATATATATATATATATATATATATATATATATATATATATATATATATATATATATATATATATATATATATATATATATATATATATATATATATATATATACTCTAGTTTACCAAAACTGCCAAAACATAATAAAAAGTAATATATCAACCAAAATAATATATATTATATCTTAGACCAGCGTATAATTCTAAAACACACTAAACCATATTCAAAAGGATCAATTCTACCAGATATAACCATCACTGGTAGAGGAGGGCAAAAGATTCAACCCTAGGATCCTGTGCATATTACTGCAGGCAACTAAGAGGGAAGTCCCCGGCGCTGGGCAAGAAAAAATGCCTCCCTCATAGTTTCCGAGTGTCACAAGAGCCAACCAAAAGGAAGCAAAGTGTTCCCTAACCCATCCTTTGAAAAATAAAAATTTTCTAGCCACAAAACAGCAGATGGAAGGTGTAAAGATGGTAGAGTATGACAAAGCCCAGCTCCATCTCTGTGCCTGCTTGGCTGTGATCACCTGCTGACTTTAGGTGAATGTAACATATGTTACAAGAGTAAATAGGCTGATCAAATATAAGTAATTATAGTTGTGAAACCAACGTAGCAAAACTTATACATCCAAAAAATTCTACAAGTTATATGCATTAATTTTCTAGTATCAGAGTGTCTTTTATCTAAACCCTCTTGTCATGAGGAACAGAATCGTTTACCTAAAATTTCACTACCATGAGGACGTGATGCACACTAAATCCATTCAAAAAGTATTCCAATCAATCTCTTACCAAAAGAAATATAAAATCCATTTTATGGTAGACAACTCATATTTTAGGAAAACTGTCACATATGATTCTGTAGTAAAAAGTTGCATGACTGTGTTATGTATTTCGGAATTTTGCAATCTGATTTTGTATATCAAATTATAATCAGAAATTATAATCAAAATGCTGATGCACTGAAAAATACTATTACTCATTGTTTATAAGGAAAACTTTCCTACATCACAAGTATCTGCAGAGGCACATAAAGAATAATCTATAGAAATTATTCAATGAGTTTTTATATTCAGCTATTAATAATCGACTGTCATTAATTATATATTTAATATCCCTAAAACTGACAAATATTATACATTTAATATTCCTAAAACTGACAAATAGTTTAATTTACCTAAAAACTCATACAGCCTGAATTCTTTTGTCAATTATTGTACAACAACCTACGGAGGTTTGGAAAGAGACCATAATATATCAATATAATGGACATAACATGGCTAAATCATGTCCTGCTCACCGTATGAATCTATCAGTTATATTATTCATAAAGAGATTGTAAAGGAGGAAGGGAGTGCAAGACATCTATTTCTCTATCCCTTTTAGATGACTCTTATGATGCAGGTAATATGAGCCTTAAGAAATGCACATCTCATTGCCAATTCATGACTGATTACTGAAGGTAAAGGAGAATATAAAATTAGTATGCCTTACACGTTGTAAGAACCGACTAAAAGACATAGGGGAACAAAAAGCTGGAAATCCCACCTCCAGCTGCCAGTAAGGCAGGGTATAATAAATAGCCATTGCAATATGGAAATAAATGTTTGTTTTGTTTGTTTATTTTCCCTTCTTTGGTCAGTATTGGACACCCTGCTGGCTTCAGTGAGATATGGCACTCACTACGTAAAACACAAAACAAAAATTACTCATTACAGAAAATGGAAAATGAAACCTTATGGGGACTAGAATTAAAAAAAACTCACATTATAACTATCGCCAAGTAAACGGAAACTGATGGTGTTAATGTCATCGATATTTGTCACATAGATATCCCAGTAGTTGCTCATAGGTAACTCTAGGCTTGGAAGTGTAGGCAGAGGTTCTGCATTTTCAATCAAGTTATCCCCAAGTTCATCTGCTACCAGGCTGACGCCGTTTTCCTTTTCACTGTAAGAAAAAAAATGACTACCTTGAAAAACAAAACAGATAAACAGTCCATGATTTTACCAACTTATGATACTGAATTTTGAAAGGGTAACCAGTTTGCTTTACAGACTACTGAGAATGCACTTAATCAGCTTGCATAATGTAAATAAACTATCATATTACAAAATACCCTGTACCTGCATATGAAAACGCACACATATCCATGAACGAACTCAAAATTTTTAATGAACGAAAGAAAGCATGTTCTTAATAAAAGCCTGCATAAAAAAAATTGCCTTTTCAATAAATAACACTAATATCAAAAATACATTTCCCAAGTATAAAATTATGGTATCCATTGATAGATGAGAACTATGACTGTATACTGTACTCTCACAAATACTAATCTGTCTGCATATAAGGGCAAAAGGGAGTCATTCATAAAAAAACATATTATACCCAAATTAACACTTACTGCAAAGCTAATATCCTGTAACATGATAAAGGTAACATTATATCAAAACAAGCACTGACACTCCCCAACTTACGAACGAGTTAGGTTCCATAAGTTCGTCGTAAGTAGAATTGTTCGTAAGTTGTGCTTAGGTAAAAAAATAAAAATACTGTACAGTGTCTACATATGAGTACTGTACAGTACTTAGGCTTAAGACACTTTACTACTACATGAAGCATAATGTATACAATATTAATGAATTTTAATACAATAATAATTATGTAATAATACAGTACAGTACAGAAATAAATACATTAATGCATGGGCAGATAATGGGTAGGATTTTGTTCGTATCAATGAATGTTCATGAATCAGTTGTTCGTAAGTAGGGGAGCTTCTGTACATTGCAAAGATTTTTCAGTAAAAAATTTAAATGGTCTTTCTCTGAAGATTTAATCTGATAAAGCCATTCTCTCCTCTAATTCATTATCTTATCTCATTTCTGAATAGCATCTCCCAAAGGAACAGGAAGTCTACAAGCTAATTTACTCAGCTTTATTGCCAACAGCATGGCCAAGTTTGCCTTCAGCATTGTAAGGGCAGACCTTAGGAGCCAAAGCTAAGAGACCATTCTTACCCTTTCAAAGCAAAAGTAGGAAAATGTGGAAATGACAGAAACAATTAAGCAGGCAAGAGTTATATACACATGGTTTGGAGACATATACCACTACAAGTAATTCTAGGAAAACAGGAGCGTAAGCGCACCTCTATACCACGAAAAATTCAACTTGCAGATTCACTCAACTATTTAAAATGATAGCTAGCATTTTATAATGGTTTCAGTTAATAACAAACAGCAACTTTCAAAAAAATAAGTAAAATGAAGTACATGTCTTTAATAACCTGTTCATTTGATTTTGTATTTGACAATCCTCTGACTGCGCAGGATTCATATCATTATAAAACTGTTTGACAATAGTATCATAAAGCTGGGTAGTGGACTCTGTGGTATTGTCTAGTCGCAGTTGATTGATGTGTTGAGCAAGGTATGTATCTGGTAACTGCGGTACCTTCAAAATAAAGAGAAAAAAATGTGTAGTTATAATGAGTTACAAAAGTAACATCACACACTAACTGATATTTTACAATTTCAAGAATGACATGTTAAACAAAAAGCAAAACCAACCTGTTCTTTCATCTGAACTGTCCAGCGATTTAATACAGGGTTATCCACAAGAATACTAATGGAGGAATTGTGGGCATTATTATATTCTTGCACCTCCAAAGCCCAATTGTCAGGTAGGAGTTCTTTGTATTCTTTCTTATACAAATCCTGAACATGTTCCAGCCAAACTAATCCACTCGTTTCAGTAGTTAAAATCTGAAAATTATAAACAAAGAGTTTCCATCTCTAGTAAAACATCATACGATTAACAAAGCCAGTTAAAAATCTAGTAAGCCCATTAAAAATAAATTTCACTAATTACAATAGACTTCATAAAAGACCAATTAACAATATATAAATTAAATTTTGAAAAGAAATACATTAATAGCTTAAAATCTAAAAAGAACTTTTTCCAATACAAAAGGTTACCTTTTTAACTCTATCCATGGAGAGCATGAGATCACGAGTGACAGGCAAGGTAGTATCTTCCTGAGATGCAAGTACTTCTAAAGCTTTCCTAGCAGCTTCCTCTTCTGCCTCTTGTGCCTGAGCAAATTCTTGAGGATAACTGCTTACAGGAACATTATTTATCTAACAAAGGGAGAAAAAATTATCAGATATCCTATCAGGTCTATACAATGTATGGGAAAATATTAGCTGGGAGGTAATTGTCAACACCGAGGTGTTTGTGGGAGATAAAAAATGTGATATCAAAGAAGACCGATGTAGTTCAAAGAAGCTATTTGCTGCAAGGATACAGAGGATAGGCATTTGGAGAAGAAAATTGCCTATGTAATGGGATTGACCAATTTAGAAAAGGTGTCAGATAAAATTATAAAGGCACAAGTGGCACATACGGAAATCTATGATGGAAAAATTAAATGAAGGAAGATAAAAAGCATTTAAAAGAAGAGGAAGGCATAAGACGATTGTGACTGGTCTCAGTTGTGATTAATTTAAGGTCAAAACACAGTTCATAACATCATTCATCATTTACCTTGATTGTTTCCCCCAATTGGGGGGTAGCCGACATAAAAAAAAGAAACAATAAGGGGATTACTTTGCTCTATGGGCTATGACGAAGGAGCTAGAGACAGTTCAGATGGCACTGCTGGAGTGCCACAGCCCATCCTCCCGGATCTTCCACAACCTGTGTCACTTCATAATCCCAACTCCCCTACTGCCCCTACCACAGGGCTAACTCTGTAAGATGCAGCCCAATGGTAACAGCAGATGCCCATCAGAGCTGCGTCACAATCACTCGCCACTCATTCCTATTCCTAGCACGCTCAGTTGCTTCCCTCACATCCATCCTCCTATCATTCAGGGCTCTCCTTACTCCATCCATCCACCCAAACCTAGGCCTCCCTCTAGTAATTCTCCCATCAACTCTCGCATTCATCATCTTTTTCAGCAGTCTTTCATCATCCATCCTCTCCACATGGCCAAACCATCTCAGAACATTCATATCTACTCTCGCTGCCAATTCTCTCCACACACCCATTCTTGCTCTTACCACTTCATTCCTAACCCTATCCAATCGAGATACACCAATCATACTCCTCAGGTATTTCATCTCAAACATATTTAGTTTCCATCTCTCACTTACTTTCATACCCCATAACTCTAATCCTTACATCACAGTTGGCACAACCACTTCATACAAAACTTTCTTAACATTCATTTCCAACCCTCTATTCATCATCACTCCTTTCAACGCACCCAACACTTTACATCCTTCATTCACTCTGTGACACACATCTGCTTCCATTCCACCATTTGCAGCTAAAACCGAGCCTACATACTTAAACTGATCAACTTCCTCAAGTGTCTCTCCATTAAACATAACATTTAATCCAGGACCATCCTCATATCTTGTACACCTCATAACCTTACTCTTTTCCACATTCACTCGCAACTTCCTTCTCACACACACACATCATTCTTCGTAAGAAAACTTCTTTGCAGGATGTAAGGAAATACTTTTTCAGTGTAAGAGTAGTTGATAATTGGAATTCGCTAAGCGAGGAGGTAGTTAATGCTATCTCAATCCATAGTTTTAAGGACAGGTATGATAAGTATCACTAAGTATAAAATGGAACCGATCAGGAGACGGGAAGATACGAGCTTTGGGCTCTTTCCCGTAAACACAATTAGGTAATCACAATTAGGTAATCACAGCTTCTCCTCTGAATCTGCCACCACCACAGTATCATCTGCAAACAGCAACTGATTCAGCCCCCACTCGTTATCATCCCCATCCACCATTCTCAAACCTTGACCACGCACTCACTCGCTCACCTCTCTTACAACTCCATCAGTATACAAATTGAACAGCCAAGGTGACATCACACATCCCTGTCTCAGTCCCACACTCACTGAAAACCACTCACTCACTTCATTCCCTACCCTAACACAAGCTCTACTGCCCTCATACAAACTAGTCAGTATAAACTGTAACTGGACAGTGCTATAAAGAAAGTGGGGGCAAGGATTTTGGTGGAGGGATGAATATAGCTTTCGAAAATATCTATGCCCTAGCTACTATATAAAAGACAGAGTTGTAGAAGTTTGACAAAAAGGTAAGGAGGACGTGACTTAACAAAGCTAGGAGTTACTGCTAAAAAGAATAAAGTTATGAGACAACACAGATGGAGAAATGACCAACACGAAAAAAACGGTACGGCAAAATCCTACAAGAGGCTACTTAGCTATATCGTAATTAACAAACACACAATGATCATAGAGGTCTTCTTTTATTTATGACATGAAGACATATTAATCAGAAAATTAAAGAAAACAAAAGTAAACATAGCTCGTTGCAATACTACAACTGAAGAGTCTTGAGGGCTTAAATAAGACTGTCCAGGACAGTTTAATGTTAAGTCTTCCTTCAGTTACGGTTCTCTTTCTTTGCCTGCATAAACACCGAATATTCTTGGATATTCATTACACATGTCTTATTATCCCTTCACATCTGACATGTCACAATACTTCCCATCTCTGTTTTTCTTTGTTTTCTTCGTGCCCAGGTCCGATGAGGGTATTTTTTTTTTTTTTTTTTTGCCCGTCCTGGTGTTACAATTAAAAAAAAAAAAAAAGTAGAATACTTTTCAATTAAAATAAACATCAATAATTTTTTGAAGAATAATTATTGATTTTCTTATTTCTTGATTGCAAAAGGTATCTTATTTATATATGATCTATATATTCAAAATAACAAAGTAACCTCAACTGAAAATATTCTAAGTATCACCCTACTAGCTTCGGCACAGGGAAGGCATACGTTTTTAAGCATACATTTACGTGATAACTTATAGTTAGGGAAAGTCACAGCTTCTCATGCAAAAAAAACATGACCCTGCCATTATGATATTACTATAAAAACACCTTTTTAAAAAAACCAGCAAACCCTCTCATAAATACGACCTTATATCCAAAAATGCAATGCATATTAATGCTATCAGTCCAACTTTATACCCAAGCTACTTTTGTGTGAGGTAGATTATGAATCTTAAACCAATGTGTACAGTAATAGACAACCTATATGAGATATAAGAGGCAGTGGACCAGAAATAATATTCCTTCCTGATTTATTTTTATATGCTTTAAAAGAACTGAGAAAGGCAAAGATGAGTAAAGGCAATATACAGCTTGGTGGCATCATACTTTTATCTCTTTGCTATAAAAGAGGCCACACAGTTGATATCTGACAGAGACTGGAGATACAATGCAAGGAAAAAAAATAAGCCCGATTTTTATACTGACCACTTTAAAAAAAAAATTAGTTGAATTGAAACATAAACAGCTTGTCGTAAAGTAATTTACCCAAGAAGTGTAACATGACATTACCCATGTAATGTCATGGATGCTCAAGTGGTGTGACTTGATATTTCCAGTGTGGTTTTCTGGGTACTGTGTGGGTTTGCAGAGAGATGACAAAGATCTATGGTTCAACCCGTAGGCCACTCACACCTCTGCATCCCTGATCGTAGGAGGTCAGAAATGTCACACATTTCTGTGTTGTTCTCATGAGAGCCTCCACCAATACATATATACACTTGAAAATACACATATAGGCACTCCTTGTACCCAATTGGCGTTCCTTTAGCCACGCCCCTCAAGCTATAGGCTGTAACCCTTCTTCTCTGGGAAGTCTATTGGTGGAGGCGTGGCCAAGCATACCACGCCCTGTCATCTTTCTGATACAAAAAGAGTCAGAAGCAGTGAGAGTAGTAGTAGTCTTGGGAGCGCCTATACACTAAGCATTTTTACCTTAAGGGGGCGGGGAAGCATTGAGGTGTAGAATAAGTGTACAGTATAACTAAATAAACTAAATAAATCTTGCTTATCTGTTATCACCTCGCATGTATAGCTTTGTAGTTGTACAACTAACATGACACTGGTGGAACATAGCATTACGATTCCCGTATAAGTATACAACTATACGACAAGCTAAAGAACTAAGGCTGTGGAACTACAACAATTATACTGTCCAAGTTTTATGATAGTGGTCACCTCCATAGGTTAACAAGGTGGTATGATCATTAATATCTACATTATTAGTGTTCTTTAGTTTAAAGTTTGGTTCAAATAATTAAACAAACACGGAGGATATTAAGACCAATAAAAAATGCTGCACTACTTTTAAAATTTGCAGAAAACAGCAACATTTACTTACATAAACAAGTGAAACCCAGTGTTGCTTTTTTTTTCCGCATGGTAACGAACGGAAAACAATATCCTGTTTGTAGTCCCTCTTTTTCAACTCCTCTTCCAATTTCTGTTTATAAGTCTTTGCTGCAGGTTGGCTATCACACCTTTTGAAGCGCGGTGGTACCTATTCAAAATTATATAAAGAAATAAAATGTTCTTTATAAATACCGTTTAACTATACCCTTTCTTTTGTGTTAAGTAATCAGACAGGATTGAAAATCACAATGTATCTAATACCTAGCATGCTAAACAGCCAATATTAATACAGTACAGCCAATATTAATAGTGTAAGGAAATTTCTGTAAATAATTAAAAAAAATTTAACTAGGATTATCTAATCCTGAAGCACTACTTACTTCAAAATAAGGAGCATATTGCTTTTCCTGATTGTCTCGGATAGCTCTGGGGAAATTGAAGTTTCCATCGTTGTAGTAAAGGGCCGAAAGGTTCACTTTTGGCAAAGGATTAACTGGTAAAGGGTAAAGAGGAGGCGTAGATGGTGTTGGTAAAAGAGGTGGCCTGCTGCTGATCAAGGGTGTGGGGTCAGATATACCAGGGGATGGAGTTTTGACAACATTAGTGGCACTAACTTTGAAAGTCGCTGAATGAGGCGGCTGCTGCTTTAAATTATTATTCAGAGGAGGAGATTTTGGCTTATTCGATGGAGGTAATTTGGATTTAGTAAGAGGTGGAGACTTGGTCGGTCTTCTGGGTGGAGCTCCTGATCTTGGAGGAAACACTGTAGGTTTTCCAGAAGCCAGAGATTTAGTATTGTTAAAGTTTCTTTGACGAGGTGCAGGGTGTCCTATCACTGGCATGGATTTCAGTGGTTCACGCCAATTCTGATCTATTCCTCTACGAATATGACGCATTCCCTGAGCAGGAGTCCATGAAGATGGGCCAGGTCTTCTGCCAGGCTAATTTAGAAAATACTTTATCAAAATGAAAAAAATATCTACATACCATTCTATCTGGACTCATCCTAACATATTCTTAAGCATTCACGGAAAAAGAGAAATGTTGCATATATCAAAACTACTACTAAAGGCTCCAGTCAAAATATTTTTGCATGTTCTTGAAGAGAAGAGCATTGAATTTTACAAACATGTTTTTTTGGAAATGTGTGGTTTATCATAAAAGAAATCATCATAATTTTTCATACAGATGTAATAAAAATGTAAAATGATTAAAACCTCTGCAAGCTCCTTCTCACCTTAGCTGAGACTTTTGTCTTTCTAGACGACTGCTTCTGTTGTTGAGCAAGTTTACTAATGTGAGATGAAGCTTTGTCATCTTTCAGTCGAACAAATAATTTACCACCTTTGTTGCTACATACAAAGACCTGAGAAAGATATAAATATTAGAACTCCCCTAATACGGTCCACGTCATGAACCCTTTTCACATATGGATACTAAGTTGCCATTTAGTAGTGATAAAGAGAAAAACAAATATAAAACTTACGATGAAAACCAAAATCTACATCACAATATTACTCAAGATGTATGCAAAGATATCGTAAAATTAAAGTCACAACAAACTCTTTTAATCTTGAGCTCCAAAACTTAAGTCATCTATCACAACAGTTATACAAGATGAATGGAAGTTATTAGAAAGTGCTATATCACTACTCACCTCAGGATATCCCTGGAGAAAACTCCCAAGAGTAGCATGGTTATATCTTCTATAGGGTACAGGTGCACCTGTGAGTTCTTTGTAGTCGTCTATTGAGCAGAGATTTGAGAATTATTATCATTAAAAATTTGGTGCTGCAACTTGGTTCCTATCATTTTGTAGTACTATTTCACGGAAACACACTTAGGAGTAAGAAAAAGAATACCACCCTCATAATTCAAATATGTAAAAAAAAAAGGCAGCTTTAAAGGAATAGAGAACAGGGGACTGGCTATTCACTCAATTTCCCAGAATTTATAGTCTTCTACCAATAATAAGAAACAGCAAAAGTCTGGATAAGATGGAAGAATTATCATGCTTCAGTTCTCTTGTTAAGAGTGTGGCTACCCTACAATAATACCTCACATCATGATTTTGTCAAAAGCCACAAAACAATTTACTGAAGAAATAAGAATGAACAAGGTTGAAACCTGCTGCTTCATTTATTCTATTTTGGCTGAGCTGCTTCATTTATTCTATTTTGGCTGAGCCCACTCTTAAGGAGTACGGCAAAACAGTACCCAGTGAAGAGGGAATTACATAAGAATTATAAAGTATATTTGAACATTCATCCAATGCATGTACAGTAGTCAAATTTTTGGGAGGAAGCTGCATTCTTTCTCATTTACTCTGTGATCTTCCCATGTAACCCATCCTTTGCAAGCTAAGCAGAACAAAAGTCTTGAAGTTACCTCCCAAAGGGGACTCATACAGATTTTCCTAGACTTAATCACCAAAAATAAAATTATAAAACAGAACAGATAAAAGACAGTACTGTACAATTTCACTAACACTGTACACACTGACAGTATGCAAAATAAAAGAAGTGCATGTTACATTTAGAAACCATTCATTTACTGTACAGTAAGAACATTATCATCATCATGACAAAATATATACTACAAATTTTGGCACAGCTGTTAGGCAGAATAAGTATCTGTAACATGTTGTGATATAAAAAAACAACCACAATACATAAATTTATAAAAAAAATTCCCCACACAATGTTTGTATATACTCCTAACATCTATTTAGTAATAAAGTGTCCAAACTTAGTATACAAATTCTTTTTAAATTATAAAGAACTTTCCCATTTACATACAGTTTATCCCCTTGACAAGTTTACTTAGCACAAAGCTGTTGCAAAAGCTTTCTCTAGTAAATTCTCTCCCCAACTGTACATGTGCATTACAAAATATCTTCTTTATAACTTAATATAATCACATCCTAGGACAGTTTTAGTATTCTTACAGTCAACATAATAGTTTGGGATCATAGTGATATACATATAACATATCAAAAGAGAATAACCTTGCAAAAACTCATTATACTAAAAGAAAGCAAATGAAACTTTTCAGTAAATTCAAGAGCACCTTCCAAAATAACCTTTACTTGGATGAAGAACCAAAATTTTTAAGGTATAAAACTACTATTATTCCAATCTATACACGAAGAATACTTACTTTGTAAACTTTCTGCCTGACATTCACCACCGCAGGAGCTGATAATAGACTTCAGTGATTTCAAAACTTCTTCAAGTTGATCTTTATGTTCGTCTGCTGGGGCTCTGCTGGTCTTCTCAGCGGTGGGAGCTTTGGTTGCCTTCTCAGTCATGGGGGCTTTGTTAGAGGCCATTCTTATTGCGTTAAGAGAATTGCTATATTAAAACTTGGCAGTGCACTATTAACATGTATCAGTTTATTCTGCAGATATTTCAATGCATTCAAACTCAACGTATCACAATCATAGCTACGTAACAGAATCAAAGGGATGAAGTAAGTTTTTACTCATATAACAAGCTACAAAACATGTTTCAGAAGTTACATCACACACTACTTGGGCTCTCTTGAAGGGTGTATACTTGAAAATCTCAACATCTGTTGTGGGTGTAGGACTTGGAAGAGCACATTCTGAATGAATCTAAGTATGCCAAACAGTTGTGCAAAGGCAAAAGATAAAGAGTTTCTGATTAAAAAAGTTTACCAATATATACTTCACAAAAAGTCACTCAGTGGAATTTTTTTTTTTATTTCAAAATCACACCAAGCACTGTGTTAACTACAATCTGGAGACTGTAATTACAAGGGCTGGTTGATTTCCTTTAGGGTTTCTTCACTTCATCATAACACCTGAAATGGAAAAATAATACAATATGAATCAAGTCAACTACAGTGTAGTATCATTCTGATATGATACATTGAGATTATAAAAATAATAATAATAATAATAATAATAATAATAATAATAATAATAATAATAATAATAATAAAATATACCCTATTTTATGTGTAAAATTTAGTCCCCACAACAGAATCGAACACAGAGATGTTTCCCATCTCGCACACTCTACAACTGAGTTACTGTTCCCCTAATATTAATATCATGAAATTCCCCAATGAAATAGGATATCTTTTCCAGTAACGATGTCAATACACGCTTTTAGAGTTCTGTTCCTGCAATGTGTTGTAACCCGAATTTCAGTGTAAATTAGAATACAGCTTAATAAGCACCTTTATTAAGGTATTAGCAAAGTTTCTCCCTTTTCCATGCATTTCACTATCTCTCAATTTCACTTCCATAGTGATGGTTTTCCTGTTCTTCGAAGAATTGCCATCACAAGAATCTACTTTATGCTTGGGAGACATAATATAGGCCAAATATGATAAAAAAAGAAAAATAATTTATGGGAGATGCGTTGTAACCACAAAACATCATAACTCAAGGACAGTGTAAACTGAAGACCCCCTGTAATTATTACATTAATCAATTAAATTACTATACAATACCGTATTACTATTTTGAAGGATAATAAAATAACAATGCTCTCAAAACTTTTCTGGAGAATTTAAAATGAATGCATACTGACGGTTAATCACTGACAAAAAGTAATGAAGAACCAATACACATGAGCAACAACAGATGACTTAAAACTGTCATTTACACTATCAGAAGTTCTGTGTTGGTTTCCTCAGATTTATCAATCTCTCATCTCTTTAAAATTTCCCTCAAACTTTGAAGACATAGTATTGAGTAAAACTGGGAAAATAATTGAACTAATGCAATTATGAGGGATTTATAAGAGAAAAAGAAATGAAACTTTATACACTATAGTGGCTGGTTTGAAAAAATGAGACTTCCAACCTTAGAAGGAATGGGGGAGAGAAAAAATGTCAAGACAGCTGCATCCGATATGTATAATATTCATGAGAAAAATCATATCCACTGAAAGGAGAACCAATGTTTAACACCATACATTAACACATTCAAATAGAGAAAGTTCACAGTCCTAGTTTCAGACGAGAAAGCTTTCAGCCATGTGGTTCATTTAATAGACCACAAACAGCCACGGGCTAAATGGTAACAATTCCAGTGATAAGATGGTAGCTTTCTTTCCTCTTGTTAAATAAGATTAGAGGGTGATAAAAACTAGAGGTAAGGCAGTTTTTCCCAATACTATTGCCAAAGAGACTGGTATAAATATATTGAGGATTTCAATACAGAAAAATATAGTTTGCATGCTCCTGAGGAGTAAACATGTTGATGAGCTTTTATATAATTCTAATAACCAGAAAATCAGTGAGTAAATTGAGCCTTAGCTTTTAAAGGCGAGATGTGGCTAACACCACTTATGGACTATCGTAGTGTGGTATCTGGTATGACTTATGGGAGCAAAGGAAAATACATAAAAATTTCAGGAGGTTACCACACTGCAGAATAATCCCATGGTAAGCTCATGCATGAAAATAATATGAGGGGTATTAATGGTAAGAAATTATATTGCTTGGGACCACTGATAACCAGTTCTTTACCCAATCAAACACACTTATCATGCCAATCAAATAGAAAGATATGTAGATATATGAGACCTCAAAAAAACAAAATTACGAAAAACTACTACTGCTCAAGAGAAATTTCTCTTTTCATTTCTAAAATTAAATTTAATGAGAAATAAAAACTACATGTATCTGGAGTAAAATTATACTTATGAGGACATCATCCTTCAGGTACTTAAGACATCATACCACAACTGGATCTTGTGTTTGCAATTCCCCTTATAAGACTGCTGGTGATCTAACCCAATGTTGGCATGGTTTGCCCACATTAGTGTTCAACTGTATTAGATGAACATTAAGGCTTAGTTTCCATAAAGTAGTTGGGAAGTTATGTAGGAAATACACCTCTCCAACACATATCAACCAGTATCTTATATATTCAGATATTTAGGGAGTATCAGTTGATTATCATTTAAGTTAATTTTAAATATGTGTAATAGGCCTACTCGAAAAAAGTAAAACTTTTTTTTTTTTTTTTTTGTGACACCAGGACAGGACAAAACAAAAATTAAAACACCCTCATCGGGCCTGGGCACGAAGAAAACAAACTACAGTAAAGAGAAACAGAAATGTAGAGAGTAGTGACTTGTCCTATGTAATAATAAAGATATGTAACAAATATCCAAAAATATTAGGTGTTGATGTAGGCATAGAAAAAAAAAAAGTAACTGAAAGAAAACTTAATATCGACCTGTGCTGGACAGTCAGATTCAAATCCTAAAGGCTTTCAGCTGTAGTATCGCAATGGGTGGCTGGTGCCATGAGCCAACCTACTATATTGTAAAAGAAAAAAAACCGTAAAACACTACCATATTCCTGATTACCAAGGAATATAGTACCAAGGCAAAATTTACTATTATACTGTCCTTGACTGCATTTTTCCTCAGTAACTAGGCTATATTAAAAAATGTGCAACATTTAAGTTAGAAATACATTTTTTAAAATTCAGTTACAATATAAATTAGACGAAAGTAATTACTAATCAGCGATACATAACATAAGTTAAGTGATATAATGATACAGTAAACCATATTCATGTATTTCTGAAATTTACATAAAACGTAAAAGTACAACCAATATTCCTTGAAATTTTAAGTGAACTTAGAGCATCTTCACGTCTCCTGTTACGATATTTTAAACTACATAGGCCTATAATTAACGTGCTTTTATTTACAGTTCTCGGTATTTACATCTAAACTATCCTTTGTCATCATTATTAATTTGGAATATAAATAATATACATGGGCGTACATTTTGACATCAACATACTAAACTAAATAGCTCTCCAAGCTTCAAAAATTAAACATCTAAGCTTCTATCATCTATATATACCCTTTAAAAAAAACGTTCTAATTATAGACTCGGTTATTCCAAGCTTCATCTAAACATTTATCATCAAAATATAAATATTAATGCAATATCCTCAGTAAAATTTTTTTTTTTAAATGAAACACTCAAGATAAACAACCACATGAATTACTATAAATATTTCTTGCAATACTATGTCTAGACAAGTTACACCTATACAAACTATGGTGAAGCCCTATGGTGTACACCATATGGGTCAACAATGATACAACCACTGACATGACAAGTTTCTTAAGAGATCACTGCCTCTACATCAGTGGTTCCCAAACTTTTCCAGGCTGGTGCCCCCTTGGCTTCCAGGTGGATTCCTAGCTCCCCCTCCCGCTCATACACACATGCGAATACACACCTTTTTTGTATTTTGGTTTGCTTCAAATTGAAAACAATAAGATTAAACACAGCTTTGTATTTCATAAATAAAACCAAGTTTAGTAAACCAATTTATTTAGTAGTTTTAGCTGTGTCAGCAATATAGAAAGGTAAATCAACATCTCACCAGTAACCATAGTAACATAGTTCACTGTCTTCACAGTTATTGTTAATGAGATGGATATGCTTGGTGCAGGAATATCAGCTTCTCAACATCAGGCTGGCACTCACTAAGAAGAAGTCGTAGCTTCCCATGTTCAGTAATTTTCAGTTTGTTTCTTTGCTTGGAAAGCAATCATTCCTATATCAGTTTTATGCTTTATAAACTGCATATGTATTCCTTTACCTTAGTGTTAATGACATATTCTGTCAATTAGATTTTGTAAAATACATAATGTTCTTTATTGTTGTTCCGGTTTAACGTCACGGATTCCCTTTTCAACCAAGGGCTAAGACGGTTGCCTTCTTGCGAAGGACTTGTTTTGACTGCTCCGAATTCCACCCTGTCGCCCCCTCCCCCTTTTGCCTCACCGATTCCCAAAATTTTTCAACTGCCCCCAGGGGGGCGCTACCGGCCACTTTGGGAACCATTACTCTAAAATAACAAAAATAACTTTGTCCGTTTAACCTGAATTTCAAGAGTTTGGGTGTTAAGTAACGTATGTATCATATCAAGAGTATTAAGTACTACTTATCTGTCAACATCCAGATGTGACTTGAAATCATTAGATGCTTAAGGAGAATGGTGGAATATAAAATTCCCATAAAACAAGCGAAGGGCTGAGTACAAAAAGCCAATGCCACAGTTTTGTACTAGACAAAAAATATGAGTGCAATTTAAATAACCTGTCTAACGACTCAACTTATGCCTATGGTGCCATTTACATCAAGGTTATCCCTAGTGGTAGAAGGGGCGAACTTCCACACCCATATACTTTGCGCGTCTCGGGAACCAACTTCAAGGTACGGTGGGAGCAGGGGCTGGCTATCCCCCTCCAGTAATATTTTCTCAAAAAAAAAAACACTGGGAAATGAGGGGCATATTTATTGTTGTAGCCAACTAGTGGAGTTATGATAATGATTCCTAAATATGTGAAAGTAATTTGTATTTTAAATAATCCGTGACTGACAAATATTTTTCTTTATTTTTGAAACAAATATTCATTTGTTTTGAAGGCAATCGTTTCTTGAGCTGCTGCAGACGAAGACAAACAGCTGCAAAAAAAAACAGATTTTAATAATGACTTCGAGTACTTATTATATTTACATATTAAGGAATCACTCTTCGATATGAACACGTAGTAACCACTAACCTCATCCTAATCCCCCCCCCCAGAACAGCTCTTCTGGAATGTTTCTAACTTATATTAGCCTTCAAACACATTTTATCATGAATATTTTTTTTTATCATGAATATTTTTTTGAGGCACCTTACTTCACATATGATTTAACACTTAAGGAAAAATACAAAAAGCCCAATATTTAACTAGTGTGATGGGTGACTACATCACAGCTACAATGTCGACCTTTCATCCATTTTGCCATTTCAAATTTGAGCAAATTTCGAAATGAGGGGCTTATGCTCTTATAACAACAAAACTTTATTTTCCCGACAGTTTTCTTTGAGAAACAAAATATTCTAAACTCTATTTCTGGTGCAAAATACTCCATTGTAAACTTTCCATGCCCCCCTTACCCCTAACAATAATAGGGAGAAATGTTGGGAATCGGGGTTTGTGTGGGAGGGGCAAGCAAAAACGAGTGATATGCAGCAGAAATGAAGCACAAAAACCTTACTACCACTAAGAAGTGTCGAAAAAACACATTTTTGGTGTCACAACCTAACCTCACCTAGGGGAATGCGTCCTCCCAAGCCAGGGGCTTTGCCCCCGGACCCCCTTAGGGGTATTTTTTCCCTAGCCGGGGGTCACGTCCCCGGACACCTTCCAAGAGTACATATGGACCCTATCCGCCGTCGATTTCTAGTGACAGTTTTCACTACTATTGTATTAGTGAATCTATTATTCTATTTATATAAAAATGCCATTTCCATTAATCCCCATAACTATAATAATACCTAAATGTTCATAGTAATGTCCATATTAGGCGAAACCTCAGTTTGAACAAATCCCCCTTCAACAATATAAATTTTCATGACCTAAGGTTCATATTTTCCCATGAATTGCAAGAAAATTTCCATTTAATCAATTGCCTTCTGGATCACTTTTTACCAAAAGGGCAGCAGATACAATCAGATTGTAAAAAAAGTAAATTTGCTTAGTCTTAGATATAGGTGTAGCCTACATGCGATGAACTTAAGTTTTAATCATTTTTGCACGAGATATGGTATAAAAAATAAGTATCTGTCCCTATATATGTTGATAAAAAAAATTAAGTTAAAATATGAATGAAACTATTTGTTATTATCTATATATGAGCCATAGAGCGGTCACTACCCCCTCTTGGATTGGCCACAAATGCGACAATTCACTTTTCTTCTTTCTTGGCCCCTCCCCTTCTTCAGGAGACGAACACCTGGCAGACTGGTGTTTATGACCGAGCTACCACTCACTTATACATTCTACCATTTCAACCCACATTTTAGCTTTTATTTTCCCATCGAGAACCTTTCAGATCACAAAACAAATTCCACAGATATTCGGAAAGTCCGTGACACGTTAACATAATCTCTAGACGAGATGACAATCCACGAAAAACAAAACAAAAAATCCGCTCAAAATGTCTCAAAAGCTGAGCGAAGTTATATCCCACACACATGAATGACATACTCCACATACCACTGCCTTCTTGGGCCTCACTAAAACACTCAGTTGGTTAAACTGGGGATTTACACAACCCATAAGGTATACAATAACACTTTAACCATGATGAACTGGTCTAACAACTAACAAAACCTGTTAAATGAGTCACTTAGTCGTCAGAACAAGAATAAGACACACCCTCCCTTACCGACTAGTAAAGCTCGTCTGAAGCTCAAACCTGTCATTCGTGTAGTCAAATGAGAGACGGAGTTTCAATTCAGAATAAATAAATTAATTTAAAAAAATAACAAAAATTCAAAATGATTTAGGTAAGATATCCAATTATTATAAGTAATAATGCACTTTTTTATATTGAAACCTTTATAATTATCTGATATATTTTTGCATCACTATAGTTTTTAATTTGAACTTTTCTTCTGCCAACAAGTCTGTAATGATGAACGGATATAGGTAATTTAATAGCATCATAAAATAAATTTTTTACTTTCCAAAAACAAAGAGATAACAATCAGGACACCGGAGGGAGAAATTAATTTATTGACATTAGAGTCTATAGACTGCTTAAGCCCAAAACATTCGTACAAACAAAAAGAGCGGCGTGATGACACACTTATTGAGGAATTTCAGGCATCCCATCCTATAAAGAATATTTCTTCGTTTACAGAAAATATATCAACTTATCTGTAGCAGTGCTACCATCACATGTCAACTTATTTAATTATATCAAATAGAGAGCACAGGAGTTAACTGTGCGTTAATAGTTGGCAAGTAACAAAACATATTAAGATCATATCAATTGTGCTACATGAAATAAATGTATCCCCCACATTATTTGTCGGAATTTATATAATTGCCAAAAGGTAACATTCTTCATTAGTTTCGCTGTTTGACAAATTTGAACATTTTCATCTAGTACAGAATTATTCAAGAACTTAGAAGTTTCTGCGAAACAAGTCTCTCTCTCTC
>JAXCGZ010015773.1:0-47750 GCA_037179515.1 Halocaridina rubra | reverse complement strand
TGTTCACACAAACACACACACACACACACACACACACACACACACACACACACACACACACACACACACACACACACACACATACACACACACACACACACACACACACACACACACACACACACACACACACTCTTGTATATCACTCTTTTGGGTCAGTTTATTTATATATTTTCATTTTGGGGCTAACCCTTCCATAAAATGGAAGCTGTGACCGAAACAGAGTACTTTTCTAAATACACACACACTCAAGCACGCACACGCACACACAAACGCACACAAAATAAAGCAAAAAAAAAAAAAGAATTTTATGAGCTTTCGATTTGCGGTAGAACAAGCAAGGGGAAAATGGGTCAGAGGATAAAATATAAAACGTTTAAAAGGGAGGAAAACCACAATACAAAGGACAGGAAGCCCTTGCGACTCTTAGCTACATTTCATCTTCAGAGGAAAATTTAACAATGCTGATAATCGCCACAAGAGATCAATATAAGCTGTAAATAAAATGTTCCAGTTTTACGTCACGGACTCCCTTTTCTATCAAGGGTTAGGATGGTTGCCTTCTTGCGAAGGACATTTTGGCAGATGAAATCGTTACCTGAGTGCATGCCCTTGCTAACCTCAGTCCGTAACGGGGTGCGAACCCTCGACCTGACGCTTCAAAGTCGGGACGCTACCGCTTGAGCCACGGTAACTGTAAATATAATGGATACTTAAAAATGAAAACATGGTTATCATATACAAATGAAAATATATGATAAATATTATTGAATATAAATGAACTCATAAAAATGGGAATTTGCATATTATATATACATGAAGCTACGAGAATACATATAGATGCATATTAATGGGAATTTGCATATGACTGAAGGTATTATGGATTTAACTAGGACTGATGTGCTGGCCTCGCATTCGCAAGGTCGAGAGATCGCGCCTCGCCCAGGCAAGAGATTTTAAGCTGTTTACTGGGGAGGTTACTACTGTTGCTGGGCACCACAGTGGGGGGTTAGGGCCTGTGCCGGCTGGTGTTCGCCCTATGGGTCCTCCATGACCTGTTCCACCCATCCGTGGGTGGAGAATCTAAAAAAAAAAAAAACTAGGAATGGTCCAGACAGCTCCAGGTTAAGTCTTCCTTTTCATAGGACGGGTCTTGCCTTATGCCTACATCTACACCGAATATTCTTGGGTATTCGTTACACATCTCTTACTATCCCATTACATTTGACAAGTCACAACACTCCCCATATGTTTCTTTTTGGTCTCTTTTCCTCATTTTTGCTGTATTTCTGGAATGTCCATAGCTAATGGCACCCAGTACCCGGCATAGAGGGGTGCTAAGAATATCCAGGATCTTGTTAACTCCACTACTCGCTTGAGGGTAGACACGCTTGGTGGTAGTAATTGTTCTGCCCTTAACCTTGCACCTCCTGATAGATCTGAAAACATACAAAAGTACGATGAAAATTAAGATATATTTCATACATAGTTCATACATAGTTCATACATAAAAATGAGAATAAAAAACTGAATAAATGCCCAAATAAATATAAGAATGATAATAAGTGGCAAATGATCAAATAAATTTATGATATATGAAATTAAATAGACGAGTTAAAATTTAACTACGTAAATAAGCTCAAGAAAACATAAAAAAAAAAACACATATGCAATACTAGTAAATTGTGACCACTCGAATGAAATGGGAACATAGCGGTCACACACACACACACACACACACACACACACACACACACACACACACACACACACACACACACACACACACACACACACACACACACTAACTCAATGCACAGTTTTAAGGACAGGTATGATAAGTATCACTAAGTACAAAATGGAACCGATCAGGAGACGGGAAGATACGAGCTTTGGGCTCGTTCCCGTAAGGACAATTAGGTAATCGCAATTAGGTAATCACACACACACACACGCACACACACACACACACAATGTTCTGTCCTTCTGAAGGAACGAATCTGTAAGTTTAATATGAAGATGGTGGTGTCAAAAACCATTGCAGATATCTGAACATTTATTAAATAGTCGGGTTCGCGCCCCGTCACGGTCTGAGGTTAGCAAGGGCGGTGCACTCAGGGTAACGATTACATCTGCCAAAACAAGTCCTTCGCAAGAAGGCAACCGTCCTAGCCCTTGGTAGAAAAGGAAGTCCGTGACGTAAAACAGAACAAATCTCTGTATTACACACGGCAGTAGAGGCACTGAACCACCCCTCGGATGGGGGAGATTACATCCTGCTGGGGACGAGACTAGGATAGCTATCTCCGCTGCTCCCAGCGTATACTTTCCTTTTATAATCGGTATATGAATAATTTGGTCACGGTCTGAAGTTAGCAAGGGCATGCACTCAGGGCAACGAGTATATCAGCCAAAACAAGTTCTTTGCAAGAAGGCAACCTTCCTCGGCCTTGGTTGATAAGGGAGTCCGTGACGCAAAACCGGAAAAAAATATATGAATCATTTGGGAAGCGATTTGCAAGGTGGGTATTGTATTTTCTTATGCCCGTCAGCGGTACATGTGATATGGCGAGTAGTTATTATAAACTGTAGTTGTTTTACGAATAATGACCAAATATTATTTACTCTACCCTGTAAATATAAGTCACATAAATGCAGGACAGAAGACACACACACGCAATGCAAAACAAATAAACAAATAAACTAAAACAAGAGAAGGATTAAAACGCATTTCTTTCTTAATATAAAAAAAAACGAAAAAAAAACGAAAAAAAAGAAAAAAAACGAAAAAAAAAAAACGAAAAAAAAAAAAAAAACAGAAAAACTGATTAGTAAGCAAAATCGCGAGGTTATTGCGTCCGTGCAACAAAACCAGATCTATTATTAAGATCCGCGTGGGTGAAAGCTATTGAAAAGCAAAACACAAAAGTGGTCTTTGCAAATCGTACAATAGCTCAAAAACTACAAGTAAGTGAATAAAAACGAATGATTAAAAAAAAAGAAAATGCTCGAGTAGGCGATTTTATTACTTGGGAAGGTCATGACATTGTGTAGAAAGAAAAAGAAGAAAGAAAGAGAGAGAAAAGAAAGAAAAAAAGGAATATTAATTTCTATTTAAATTTTTTTTTATTGCATGCGAAACCTTGAGTTGCATTATCAGGTATTAAACGTGTACCTTAATACGGTGGTGCAGGAAAGACTACTTGTGATGTAGGTTTTATTTTACCTGTTATTATTATTATTATTATTATTATTATTATTATTATTATTATTATTATTATTATTATTATTATTATTATTATTATTAATTATTATTATTATTATTATTATTATTACTATTGTTAGTTATTATTATTATCAATATAATTATTATTATTATAATTATTACTATTATTAGTTATTTTATTATAATTATTATTATTATTATTATTATTATTATTATTATTATTATTATTATTATTATTATTATTATTATCATTATTAGTTATTTTATTATTATTATTATTATTATTATTATTATTATTATTATTATTATTATTATTATTATTATTATTATTATTATTATTATTATTATTATTATTATCAAGAAATATTACAAAAAGATAGCGATAAAAAACTCACAAGTTGAAGAATTAAATTGTATACTCCTGTTAAACACAAAACAAAATTTGCTAATTTTAGCATCGAGAATTTTGCATTTTTCCGGGAATCATAAAAAAAAGAGGATATTTGATGCTCTGTTAAAAAAAAAAAAAAAGAGAGAGAGAGAGAGAGAGAGAGAGAGAGAGAGAGAGAGAGAGAGAGAGAGAGAGGAGAGAGAGAGAGAGAGAGAGAGAGAGAGAGAGAGAGAGAGAGAGAGAGAGAGACCAGCTGATAATTGGAATTCGGTGGGTAGGAAACAATAAATGCTTAATGCATTCATAATTTTAATCATAAGCGAGCAAGAAATTAAATCAACCAGAAGATAAAGGAGTTAAGAGTAGAGGCTCTTTCCCTTAAGCACAATATGGTAAAGCCCCCCTCCACACACACACTGAGAGGCTGAGGGAATTAGACTTACCATCACTCGAAGCTTGAAGATTGAGTATGAATATGGTGACGGTTTGAAAATACCTTCATGGTTAAGACAGAGTGGATAGAAATCGATATTTTGATATGGCTGGCACTAGAACTAGAGGTCATAGTTTGAATCTTCGAAAGAAAACCTCTTTGCAGGATGTAAGGAAGTACTTTTTTAATGTAAGAATAGATGATAATTGGAATTCGCTAAGCGAGGAGGTAGTTAATGCTATCTCAATCCATAGTTTTAAGGACAAGTATGATAAGTATCAGTAAGTACAAAATGGAACCGACCTGGAGACGGGAAGTGACGAGCTTGGGATTCTTTTCCGTAAGCACAATTTGGTAATTACAATTAGGTAATTACACACAAAGACATGCACACTGAAGTGCGCGTGCCCACACACTGATATCCCCTAACAAATTCCAACTACGCTTTGCTCAAACCCAGAATGATCAGGGTTTCAACCAATCATATGATGAAAAAACACCTGACCTCTATCACACGTAAAATGTTGGAGGATATTACGAAGATACTACATACTGAAACACATTTTCGACGTCTGCAAATTCTGGAAGCTCTCTACATACAGAAGTTGGGTCCTTCTATGAATGTGCAAACGCCAAATTGCATTACTCTGCCAACTCTGAAAGTAAAGAGCAGAGGCCAGAGATAAAGATGCTTGGGGTCCAACCTCTAACAACTCTGGAAACTTCGCAGAGATACTGAATCTTTCTGGTGATAATAAACTAAAGGTGGATATTATATATCATATATAACCTCCATCCACTACCAACTAGATAATCATTTGATAATGTACGAAGCTGTACGAAACGTTATGAATTCTATTAAATTTTCCGATTCATTACATAGTCTCAGCAATAATGAAAAAGCTATTGGGAGAACTTTGGAAAAGTTGCACATGAAGGTTGCAAATGCAAAAACAGCGGTCATAAAAAAAAAAAATAAATAAATATATATATATATATATATATATATATATATATATATATATATATATATATATATATATATATATATATATATATATATATATATATATATATATATATATATATATATATATATAAATTCTAATGTGAATTTAGGACTATATCCACACCTGTGTTGAATATACCTGTAGGCCCGTCCACATCACGGAGGGGTTGGGACAGGGTAGAGGTTGTGACTAGCGTGTGAGTGGACAGGTGGATGCATTCTCTCAACCGCAAAATGTAAACACGGCCGCCATAATATCATCTGGCCCATGCCAGGTAGTAGGAATGGAGTTGCATTTCTACAATAAAAGAGTAAATAAACTGAGAGGTCAAGTTGGAAAGTGAAATAAGGTCATGAATTATAATTTAGAATAATAAGAAGATGAGCGCAGGTCGAGGGTTCGCGCCCCGTCACGGTCTGAGGTTAGCAAGGGCATTCACTCAGGGTAACGATTACATCTGCCAAAACAAGTCCTTCGCAAGAAGGCAACCGTCCTAGCCCTTGGTAGAAAAGGGAGGTCGTGACGTAAAACCGGAACGAACATAATTATGAATAAATGAAATACATTGAGCTGGGATCATTTTCCATAACTCAGTCAAACTGCTCGTAATAAGCAAATAATCCATCCAAACACCCTGTATATTGAGATATTCCCAGCACACACTGGGTTTGTTTTACGTCACGGACTCCCTTTTCAACTAAGAGCTAGGATTGTTACAGTCTCGCGAAGGACTTGTTTTGGAGATGTAATCGTTACCCTGAGTGCATGCCCTTGCTAACCTCAGACATTGGTGGGGTGCGAACCCTCGACCTGCCTCCTCATAGTCGCGGACGCTACCGCTTTGCCACGGTGACACTCTTTTAAGGTAAAATAACCCTAGATATCACTATTTATAGTTTAATACATACCATTAAAACCCATTATACACCATGTCCTTAAATATATAAACTTTTGAATACTCTTTTGAGTTACATACCCTCCCTTTTCCGTCTAAAACAGTGTTTCTTAACCTTTTTCAGTATATGCACCCCTTGTAAATCAGCAGTCAGTTCTCGCACCCCCCCCCCGGATTGCTGAAATAAAAAAAAATGCTAAAAAGTAAAAAGTTGATGTGATGTGTATTAATAACAAAACCACGTTTTATTTCTATTTTGGTTTATTTCTATCTCAGAACACTGATAAAGCAAAATGTTTTTTTTTCAGGAAAACTATAACGCGCATATAAAAGTATATTTTGCTTTAAGTATTCATAGGCATTCTCGCACCCCTTATGAACCGGCCTCGCACCCCCTAGGGGTGCGAGCACCCCTGGTTAAGAATCACTGGTCTAAAATAACGTCGTAAATATACTCATGCAAGATCCTAAATGCTGACGAGAAATTATTGTATAGAACATTTCAAGACATTATCTTAGTAGGAAATTAACTGAGGATAAGAAAATACTTAAGTTAGAAGTAGCTTCCATTATGAATACTCTCATCTCATATAGCTATAGTGACATTTTTTTTTTATTTTGCAGTTTTATGTGTTACAAACAGGGATCGAATCCGGATTTATCAGGTTAGTCACCTCCTGACTCGTGCTCTCTATTACTGAGCTCTCGTGATCCCCAATGTTCATTTAAAGAACAATTGTGGTTAGAAATTATATATATATATATATATATATATATATATATATATATATATATATATATATATTTTTTTTTTTTTTTTTGGTGTAGCAACAAAGTTCATTGAGTTGAAATTGAAACCAAAGCTTTTCCTCCTATAGTAAATAAAACTGCCTATATTTTAGCGCTACACTGGACTACATAAATAGCAAATGCATTAATGGGTTCAAGAAATAGGTTAAATCTTACTCTCGCTCACCAATTCCATTGTGAAATAATAAAAAAACTAGCATTACACCTTAATTCTATTTCCTATTATGTAGTTTCACCTTTCACCTATAAGGTCACCTGTTTACCCACACACCTAACCCCCCTAAATATCTCTCACAGTGGACATGTACAAATGCCCCAGTCTCCTGTGCTGCTCCATTTGTTTTATTTTCTTCTTCTTCAACGAAAATGAGAAGAGACTGGCACTCCATAAACAAGATGAAACCTTGGGCGCTTTGGCTAGGAGTTATCCTCATTGAAATTCAACTCCTTCTGTAAAGTTTTCCAAGAGTGATGCATATGCTAGGAATTACACACACACACACACACACACACACACACACACACACACACACACACACACACACACACACACACACACACACACACACACTCACACAGACACGGAGCATTTGACTAGATTTGCAATGCTTATGCGACCCACTGAGGGGAAAAGCAATGAGGGGAGTGCATTAGATTTCATTTCATTTCTAGTTTTGGTTCTTACTATTTTCTATGTTCATTCTTTCTTAAGTTAGTTTATACAGACTCTGGCATCAACCCAGGAAGTTCCGACATCATCTGGGAATAAGAGGGAGGGGGTAGTGGCCTCCTTTCTTCGGGGGGGGGGAATAAAATGATCCCATATCATAGGAGATCGGTGTAAAATTTACCTATGAGTACTTCGACTTTTAATGAAGTACTCACTTGACTAATTTAGATTTAAAAAAAATATCTTAATCTAAGCAGCTATATTGTTTGTTTGTTTGTTTGTGTGTATGTGTGTGTGCGCGCACGCGTGAATTTCGAATGCATGTCAGGTGCAATTATGTGATTCATGAGTATGCATGCATAATTATGCCTCTGTTTGAATAGCACACACACACACACAAACACAGGTATGATAAGTATCACTAAGTACAAAATGGAACCGATCAGGAGACGGGAAGATAAAAACCTTTGGGCTCTTTCCCGTAAGTACAATGAGGTAATCACACACACACACACACACACACACACACACACACACACACACACACACACACACACACACACACACACACACACACACACACACACACACACACACACACACACACACACACACACATATTCATATCACATTTTTCATTATTCTCCAAGTAACATGAATCTTAACGATAAATCGAGCTATATTCCCCATAAATAGTAGATTCACATTTCAGAGTAGATTCTTATTACAGAATAGATTCTCATTAAATAGTAGATTCAAATTATATAGTAGATTCTCATTACAAAGTAGATTCGCACTTCTACTCACTTATTGCAATTCTCTTACTGAAACCAACAGTGTGTGCGCGTGTTTGTGTGTGTGTGTGTGTATATATGTATGTGTGTGTGTGCGTGTTTGTGTGTGTTTATGTGTGTGATTACCTAATTGTGATTACCTAATTGTGTTTACGGGAAAGAGCCCAAAGCTCGTATCTTCCCGTCTCCTCATCGGTTCCATTTTTAGACTTAGTGTGCGAGTTTGTGCGTGAGTGTGTGTTTGTGTGTGTGTGTGCGTGTGTGTTTGTGTGTGTGTGTGTGTGTGTGTGTGTGTGTGTGTGTGTGTGTGTGAGACAGGTTTTATAGTAAAAATCACTGAATTTACGTAACAAGAAGCTGTTATCAATATATTTTTTTTATGATTGTGACACCAGGAAGGTAAAAAATTATAATAAAATAAAACAGCTCTCATAGGACCTGGGCACGAAGAATATATAAAATAAAGAGAAACAGAGATGGGGAGTGCTGTGACTTGTCAGATGTGATAGGATAACATACGGGTATTTCAGTAATTAAAATTTCTTAGCAAGAAGTTAGGTCTCAGTGAATTGTTTCAGATTATCTCCAGACAGCATAACAAGGATTACCTCGGACTCGACTATTTTATCTATCTATCTATCTATCTATCTATCTATCTATCTATCTATCTATCTACATATTTATCTATCTATCTATCTATCTATCTATCTATCTATCTATCTATCTATCTATCTATCTATCTATCTATCTAACTATCTATCTATCTATCTATTGTACGACTGTACATAAGTCATTGTAATACATATATATAAAGAAAATTTAATGAGACATGGAATTCAAAAAAAGGTTGGGAACCCCTGCTGCTTCTAGGGAAAAGGGGTTATACAGTTTTTCCTCTCAAAACGAGAGAGCTAATCAAGATCTTTTCAGTAAATCACAATCTCTCATTTCTCCGGGTGTGAATCCCGTAGTTATTACTGAAGCCAAAGCAAAAAATGTCACCTTGTGGGATACAGACAGATTGGATTTTGATGATAACCAAGATTAGAGATTAGCTGAGATATTCTTAAGTAAATGTTGATTACTAGATGATATTAAATTAGTGTCAGGTGAAAAAAAGAAATTTCTGTGTATTTCCTAATGTGAATTCAAAGTAGACTACTCTTATATATGAAGAAAACATGCTCCTACTACTACTACTACTACTACTACTACTACTACTACAACTACTAAATAATAATAATAATAATAATAATAATAATAATAATAATAATAATAATAATAATAATAATAATGATAATAATAATAATAAAAATAATAATTATAATAATTATAATAATAATAATAAAATTTATTATTATTATTATTATTATTATTATTATTATTATTATTATTATTATTATTATTATTATTATTATTATTATCATTATTAATATTATTATTATTATTATTATTATTATTATTATTATTATTATTATTATGAAAATAATAATAATAATAATAATAATAATAATAATAATAATAATAATAATAATAATAATGGTGATTATAATAATAATAATAATAATAATAATAATAATAATAATAATAATAATTATTATAACAATAGTAATAATAATAATAATAATAATAATAATAATAATAATAATAATAATAATAATAATAATAATAATAATAATAATAATGATAATAATAATAATGATAACAATAATAATAATAATAATAATAATAATAATAATATTAATAATAATAATAATAATAATAATAATAATAATAATAATAATAATAATAATAATAACAGTACTAGTAGTAGTTGTAGTAGTAGTAGTAACAACCATTACAAGTTCCGTGATGGAGTCTCTTTTCCATGGGTATGAACTCTCTCACTTTGCCCTAATGTTCTCATTTTTCTCATTGTCCTCGTTCTATGACCACATTTTTCATGGTTCTTATCCTTATTTTTTGGGTGCCTTTTGTCCCAACTTCCTGGACCAGTTTACGTCACTGGTGGCTGGTCGGAGGTGGGGAAGATGGACATGTTGCTTACAGAGAAGGAGGGATAAGATAGGCTACTTCCAGGGTTGCTATATTAGATTATATTTAAAGTGGTCACCGTGGCTCAAGCGGTAGCGTCCGCGACTTTGAGGCGTCAGGTAGAGGGTTCACGCCCAGTCACGGTCTGAGGTTAGCAAGGGTATGCACTCAGGGTAGCGATTACATCTGCCAAAACAAGTCCTTCGCAAGAAGCAACCGTCCTAGCCCTTGGTAGAAAAGGGAGTCCGTGACGTAAAACAGGAACAAACAAGCAAACAAAACAAACACACAAACATTATATTTGGACTTTATGAGAAGTTAATTCAGTATTGTCTAAGACGCCCTTGGGGCAGTAAGGTCCTCTGTTATCTCCTAGATCCTACTACCTTTGATGGTATGTTGAGTACACCAAGATAAATGGTGTATTAATCATGGAACCAATCGCATATAAACGATTATCGAAATTATCGTCTTGCTTAGTATTCACAGTTTATCTCTTCTCTTATGTCTTATTTTTCGGTTTTTCATCTCTCTCTTTCTCGAATGGAAAAGTTTTCTCTGTTTTTTTTTTTACCTTCTCAGTAATCCATTCTTGTCTTTTTTCCCCTCTTTTTCCCCCTCTTTTTGTGTTTTTCCCTCTTTTCCCCCCAGCTCTTGTGTATGTTTATTTTGAAGTCTTTGACATCTAATTTTTTTAGATTCTCTGTTTTTTTTATTTTTTTTACCTTATCAGTAATCCATGCTTGTAATTTTTCCCCTCTTTTTTTGTTTTTCCCCTCTTTTTGTTTTTCCCCTCTTTTTGTTTTTCCCCAGCTCTTGTGTATGTTTATTTTGAAGTCTTTGACATCCCATTTTCTTTTTTTTAGATTCTCTGGGTTTTTTTTTTTACCTTATCAGTAATCCATGCTTGTAATTTTTCCTCTCGTTTCTGTTTTTTCTTCTCTTTTAGTTTTTCCCTCTTTTTGCTTTCCCCTCCTTTTCCCCCCAGCTCTTGTGTATGTTTATATTGAAGTCTTTGACATCCCATTTTCCTTTTTTAGATTCTTTGTTTTTTTTTACGTTATCAGTAATCCACGCTTGTCATTTTCCCCTCTTTTTGTTTTTTCCCCTCTTTTTGTTTTCCCTCTTTTGTATTTTCCCCTCTTTTTATTTTCCCTTCTTTTTGTTTTTCCCTCTTTTGTATTTTCCCCTCTTTTTATTTTTCCCCTCTATTTGTTTTTCCCTCTTGTATTTTCCCCTCTTTTTGTTTTTTCCACTCTTTTTTGTTTTCCCCCTCCTTTTTCCCTCCAGCTCTTGTGTATGTTTATTCTGAAGTCTTTGACATCCCATTTTTTTTTTTTAGAGAATCTTATGTTTATTTAAATGTCTCAGCCACTCCCCTAATAAGGGGAAAATGGCTCATGTGTATAGATAGGTTTAAATGTCTCGTCCTACATATGCTTATATATATATATATATATATATATATATATATATATATATATATATATATATATATATATATATATACATATATATATATATATATATATATATATATATATATATATATATATATATATATATATATATATATATATATATTTATTTATTTTATTTTTATTATTTTTACATCAGGGGACTC
The DNA here is from genome assembly GCA_037179515.1 of Halocaridina rubra. Taxonomy (NCBI): domain Eukaryota; kingdom Metazoa; phylum Arthropoda; class Malacostraca; order Decapoda; family Atyidae; genus Halocaridina; species Halocaridina rubra. Next base: position 35,863 of record JAXCGZ010015773.1, on the reverse strand, counting down.
GAACTCGCGTGGCAAACTACAAAGTCATGCTGCATTAAGTAATTGCGCTACTACAACAGACAAAAGTTGACATTTCATGGCACAGCCAGTATATGCGAGATTTCCGGGGATAATAGTATTGTTAATATCACGGTTTAATTGTCTGTGTGCGTGTGTGTGTTTATGTGTATGTTTTCATGGAACCTCGTAATATATAAATAAAAGCATGTTCAATTAGATTAATTTTGTAATTCTTTTTCATGTACAATAAATAACTAAATATACAAATAAATTAATAGATGGATAAGTAAATAGATTAACCAGTAAATAAAGACTAAAGTAATGTGTGTGTGTGTGTGTGTGTGTGTGTGTGTGTACTGATAGAGTGTGGCAGACAAGTAAGGTGGTCTTGGTCACTCTAATGGTTAAACTTTTCAGAACTTACAAAAAAAAAAAAAAAAAAAAACAGAAATAATACTTCTTCTTTACTCAAAACTTCCTTTTAAATGATATTTTTTCATTATTGTATTATTTATTAGTTTCCTCGGGCTATAATTCATTATTTTTATAATATATTTTTTTCAACGTTAGATTTAATATATTATAATTTCTATTATTTAATGAACCAATGAGGAAATTTATACACAAAAAATGCACTCAGGTAACGAATACACCTGCAAAAAAAAAAAAAAAAATAGTCCTTCGCAAGGAGGCAACCGTCCTAGCCCTTGGTAGAAAAGGGAGTCCGTGACGTAAAACCGGAACAATGGAAGCTTGTCTCGTGTCAGTTATATGTGAAAAAATAACCATTATAAGCTTTCTAAATTGGGGACTGCTGCTGCTCAGTGGTTAGTACACCCGTTCATGAAGTGACAATCTCGCGTTTGAGCCCAAGGGGGGCGTTAGGAAAGGCATCCAGCCTTGAATTCCCAACTCCAACCTGTTGTGTCTCCCCCCCGTTCGGGTGGGGGTTAAAAGTGACACACAACACCCAAAGGAAAAATAATAAATTCATTAATTAATCCGTTCTGTTCCGGTTTTACGTCACGGACTCCCTTTTCTACTAAGGGCTAGGACGGTTGCCTTCTTGCGAAGGACTTGTTTTGGAAGATGTAATCGTTACCCTGAGTGCATGCCCTTGCTAACCTCAGACCGTGACGGGGCGCGAACCCTCGACCTGACGCCTCAGAGTCGCGGACGCTACCGCTTGAGCCACGGTGACTACAATTTATCCGAATACATTATAAAAAAAAATAAAATCCTGTCGCTGGAGTGTGCATCCTACTTCCTAAAACTGAGTTAATCTTCAACTGTTTTCATAACCAAATACAACCTAACCCAACCCAACCTGTCCTTACACAACCTAACCTAGGTTAGGTGAGGTAACCAATGAATTTGATATGGGTCAAGAATCACTCTCCAACGGCCCCATATTATTACTATATCAGAGGCATGCACTCAGGGTAGCGATTACAACTGCCAAAACAAGTCCTTCGCAAGAAGGCAACCGTCCTAGCCCTTGGTAGAAAAGGGAGTCCGTGACGTAAAATCGGAACGGAACACATGCAAAAGAAAAAAAAATAAGGCTATTGTTGATAAGAGACATAGAAAAATTTTGTGTCCTCGAATGGGAGACAATATCAATGGCGTTGACCATCGTTGCTGTGCTGGGTGTAAAAAAAAAAAAAATGTATATATATATATATATATATATATATATATATATATATATATATATATATATATATATATATATATATATATATATATATATAATAATAATAATAATAATAATAATAATAATAATAATAATAATAATAGATGACAACGAAACTCGGTTATTAAACAAATACACTATTTAATATCAGTCTTTACATTCCTGTCGTCACAATAATTCATAATTAAGACAGTTATTTCAAAGATTAAAAAGAAACATTACTAAATTCTAATCACACTTAAAATATTTAGTATGCAGGACCAATGTTCCTTACATCTTGCACTGGGGACATTTTGATATCTCGACACGTATGCCTTTCAACAGAGATTGTGTTATTATTTTGCGTTTTTTCACACCTTCTGAAGTTGCCTTAACACTTTCTCTGCTTACGTACATCTTTTAAAAGCTGTACAAATGATTAGCAGTATATATATCAAGAGAAAATAAGCTGCTAATCTGTCTCAACATGTGATGTTTACACTTCAAGACTATCAAGAAGCAAGCCCACCTAGTGGCGCCATCTACAGCATTAGTCTTGGTGATTGAAGTTTCCGAATTATATATATATATATATATATATATATATATATATATATATATATATATATATATATATATATATATATATATATATATATATATATATATATGTATGTATGTATATATATATATATATATATATATATATATATATATATATATATATATATATATATATATATATTTTTTTTTTTTTTTTTTTTTTAATTATATACTTGAACATCTTACACGAATGAAATGAAAATGAAGATAATTGAACAAATAACATAGCAAAAACAAAAATTTCTAATACTGTGTTTCACAATCTATGGGGTGCTAACTTAATCTAATAAATTTCTAGAGATTTTATTACTAACTCGGGCTGTGATATCCGTGTGAGACGTTCACAGTTAATGCCCGAGGTTGGAGTATAAACTCAAGAAATTAATTAATATTAATTAATTCACTCCCGACTATGAAACAAGGTACTTGAAATTATTATTATTATTATTATTATTATTATTATTATTATTATTATTATTATTATTATTATTATTATTGAAAGGCAAAGAAGCGACCTTCGACCTGACATGGCTCCGTATCCTGTACTTACTGGAATAAAATTATTTCCCTTTAAACTTCTTCAGTTTTCGTTAGTTTTACTAGTCAGCCATGATACAGTGGGAAGAAGACAGCTGCGGCTGTTGGGCCACGCGACACTTGATCCTTGCCCACTTACGCTATATGTGATCTAAGCTGGGTAATGGAGGTGTATTGTGGCATAAGTTTCTCTCTAAGGAGCTTAGAGAAGTAATCGATGTATGTTTTGCTTCTGGTGATTGTGTGCCTTAACTCGGCCACCCACCTTCTCTCCAAGGAACCTAGAGAAGTAACCGAGATATATTTTGCCTTCGGTGATTGTGTGCCTTAACTCGGCCACCCCTTTTCTCTCCAAGGAGCTTAGAGGAGAAATCGATGTATGTTTTGCCTCTGGTGACTGTGTGCCTTAACTCGGCCACCCCCTTTCTCTCCAAGGAGCTTAGAGAAGTAATCGAGATATATTTTGCCTCCGGTGATTGTATGCCTTAACTTGGCCACCCCCTTTCTCTCCAAGGAGCTTAGGAGAAATCGATGTGTTTTGCCTCTGGTGATTGTGTGCCTTAACTCGGCCACCCCCTTTCTCTCCAAGGAGCTTAGAGAAACAGAGATATGTTTTGCCTCTCGTGAATGTGTGCCTTGACTCGGCCATCCCCTTTGTATACAAGGAGCTTAAAGAGGTAATCGAGGAATGTTTTGCCACCCCCTTACAAATGGGTTTGTGGCCACTAGCACTGTGGCAAGGTACCTACGATCTATATATTCATGGACAAATTTCAAGGGAAAAATATCAAACATGACAACTACATTTGTATATTTTATTTATATTTTGGGTAAGGGTATAATCTCAAGCACAAATTGGGCATTTTATATTTTTTTAATTTTACCAAGAGGTAGTTTTTCGTTGCTTTTTCATAGTACATATTTACAATACATATATAAGCATATACATTTTTTATTTTTTTTTTGGCTTTACATCACACAATACATTAATTTCCATTCATTGGTATATTTATTATAATCTTTTGGAAGCTTTCTAGTCACGTGGTCATGAAGGAAAATGCACACACAAGAAAATACAATGTGATGCTTTGGATAGAGATGAGAAGCCTCCAGAAGTTTGAGAATCCCAGAAATTTAGGTTAGGTTAGGTTAGGTGACTTGCCTAGGTGTTACTCTACAATATGATGTGAATATTTGGATAAAGATGAAAAGCCTCCAGAAGTTTGAGAACCCCAGAAATTTAGGCTAGGTTAGGTTAGGTGAATTGCCTAGGTGTTACTCTACAATATGATGTGAATATTTGGATAAAAATGAGAAGCCCCCAAAAGTTTGAGAACCCAAGAAATTATTAGGTTAGGTTAGGTGACTTGCCTAGGTGTTACTCTACAATATGATGTGAATATTTGGATAAAAATGAGAAGCCCCCAGAAGTCTGAGAACCCCAGAAATTTAGGTTAGGTTAGGTGACTTGCCTAGGTGTTAGTCTTCTATACAAGATCCGAAAATCTTTTATTTCATTTGATATCAGGTCTTATAGGGTCTCGAGGCTACTAATTGAAAAAAAAATCTTGAGAACAGAAAAGTAAAATTTTCACTTTTGATAAAACATAAAATAACTCAAAATATTAAAATAAATTTTTGTTTCTGAAAGTAGGATTTCATTTGATAAACTAACACAGCTCCCAAAAAATATTATTATTTTGCTTAGAGAATTGTAAAATATTCCTTTCGAAATGATATAAAACTCAATATATTAAAATATCAAAATATTAAAATATATTTTTTTTGAAGAAAGTGAACCTTAAAATATGACGACACGAAAAAAAAATAATCATCTCACTTAAATAAAAATAAAATATTTCCTCTGACATGGCATAAAATACTCCAAGGAAAATTTTTTTTTTCCAGCTACAGATCTAATAAAAAAAAAATGGCCATGAAACAGAATACTACAATCAATCCTACTGCTGTTCGATATATTTCATTATATCAAAATAAAATAATAATGAATGAAAACCTGTTTTCAAAAAAAAATATCTTTTACAGCTGAGCGCAATACAAAGGTAATTTATATTTAATAATATAAAATACAATGGTACTAATTATTATCTTAATTACAATGAACACCTTAGTATTAAGATATAAGACCTTTAATGCTCTTTTTTTTTATAAAGTCTTTCACAATGTCTCCAAAATTCACTACATGGCAATAATACTAAACACAATGGAACATAAGTAAACAATGATTTATTATATAAATAAAAAAACAAAAACAAAAAAGGCGATCAAATGAAATAAGAACCAAAAAAAAAAAATAAATAAACACGTGGTTTTCATTCTGCAGTAACAACATACCACATGATCAAATGAAATGAGAACCAAAAAGTATATAAACACGTGGTTTTCATTCTGCAGTCAAAACATACCACATGATCAAATGAAATAAGAACCAAAAAAATATCAACACGTGGTTTTCATTCTGCAGTAAACACATACCACATGGTACAACTGACCATCATTAATAAAGAAATCATATATCTTCCTTATAGCACAAACTCAACTTACACCATTTTCACAATTAAAAAAAAAAAGGAAGTGTTTCTCTATCTCCAGTAAAAAATATATACCACATGGAAGAACCGAGTATCATTATTGTAGAGAAAAACTATCTTTCATACAGTGCAAATTCAACTTACACAATTTTCACAATGCATTTGTATCAACAAATGATTTTAATTTTTGCACAATGCATCAGAACATGGATTGGACACAAAGAGATCTTACACTTCCTGTAGATACAGGAGAGGGCCACTTATAATTCCATATTTTTCCCTTACACAAAAAGATCTTACACTTCCTGTAGATGCAGGAGAGGACACTTAAGGGCCATCTAAATATAATTCTATATTTTTCCTTTATTTCTTAATTCCCTGGCCATAATAATGCATCAAGACCATGGCCAAGTAAAAAATGAAAGTACACTTCTCTGATAAAAAAAAAATACATCGCTTCAGGGCAAATTCTTACTTTAATTACAAAGTTCTCTGTGCACACTTGTTAGTAACTGCTCGCTGGCTGCCTGGCCACGCCTAGTGCACTTAAGTGCACATGAAATAGCTTGGAATAACCTATAAATATAGGTTGTTCCAGGATTGATTCTTGTTTTAATTACAAAGCTCTAAATAATAATTTGTTAGTAACTGCTAGTTATCTGCCTAAACAACCCAAATGCACTTAAACTGCTCAGGAAATGGTTTAGAACAGCCTAAGTTCTAAATAAACATTAGTTAGTAACTGCTAGTTATCTGTCTAAGCACCCCGAATGCCCTTGAGCTGCTCAGGAAATAGTTTAGAACAGCCTAAGTTCTAAATAAACATTTGTTGGTAACTGCTAGTTACCAGCCTAAGCACCCCGAATGCATTTAAACTGCTCAGTAAATAGTTTAGAGCAGCCAAACTTCTAAATAAACATGTGTTAGTAATTGCTAGTTATCTAAGCACCCCGAATGCACTTGAGCTGCTCAGGAAATAGTTTAGAACAGCCTAAAAATAGGTAGTAGTAAGGTCGATTTTTGCTATAATCACAGAGCACTACATACATGCTTGATAGCAATTAATTGTTAGTAACTGCTAGTTGTCTGCCACAGAATCCCGAATGCACTTGAGCTGCTCAGGAAATAGAACAACCTAAAAATAGGTAGTTGTAAGGTTGATTTTTGCTTTAATCACAGAGTACTACATACACGCTTGATAGCAATTAATTGTTAGTAACTGCTAGTTCTCTGCCTAAGCACCCTGAATGCACTTGAGCTGCTCAGGAAATGGTTTAGAACAACCTAAAAATAGGTAGTTGTAAGGTCGATTTTGCTTTAATCACAGAGTACTACATACAAGCATGATAGCAATTAATTGTTAGTAGCTGCTAGCTATATGCCTAAGCAACCCAAATACACTTGAGCTGCTCAGGAAATAGCTTAGAACAACCTAAAAATAGGTAGTTGTAAGGTCGATTTTTTATTCAATCACAGAGTACTGCACACACGTTTGATAGCAATTGATTGTTAGTAACTGCTAGTTCTCTGCCTAAGCACCCCGAATGCACTTGAGCTGCTCAGGAAATAGCTTAGAACAACCTAAAAATAGGTGGATTTTTGCTTTAATCACAGAGTACTACATACACGCTTGATAACAATTAATTGGTATCTGCCTGATCATCTCGAATGCACTAAAACTGCACAGGACATCAATTGGAACAAAGTAGTCTGCTTTCAACCAGAAACTGATTTGCACTGTGAACTCAGCTCAAGGGCCTGTTTGTGGAAGCGATTGCAGAGGGGTTATTAGATTTATTAATCCACATAGTTCGACATTAGTTCATATAATTAGTCTCTTTCAAGGCTTTTTAAGTCAAAAAATCTTATTCTTACTTTAGGGAATCTGTAATAGCATTTATCAGTGTTTAAAGCAAGCCTAAAAAGTAAAATAAAAAAAATTATCAACTAATAACAGCTTTTTCGAGCAATCGGATCTCAAAAGTTTAATGTCTTATCCATACTTAAAGAAGTCTTTACTAGATCACAGGACGTTTGACATGGACCCAAAGGAAACTTAAAATTGAATACTTGGAAACAGGAAATAGGAAAAAACTAAACATTATTTTTATAAAACATGAAACAGCAATAAAAGCTTATATTATTCGGCGTGGATGTAGTTAACCATAGCTCGTGGCATTGGTGATGTTAAAAAACAAATATATTTTTTTAAACTAGCAATAACAATTACTTAAATAATGGGCTCTCATTTTTATGATACCAAAATGTTGATGAGTGAATTATATATATATATATATATATATATATATATATATATATATATATATATATATATATATATATATATATATATATATATATATAAACTTATTTTCAGTGTCTCATTCGACTGGCATTGTTTAAGAAAGAAAATGTCTGATAAGAAACTGAAACCAATATATAAAAAAGTGAGACCATCATTCTCTTAAACAACTCAGCCATTTAAAGCATACTTCAACAGAGAATGACTAAATAAACAATGGTTCTTTAACTAACATATTGGCCCGATTTCTTAAACAGTGTAAACCTAGGATACCATATTGTTAGTTAGCTAGACACACACAAATGGATTTCATAAACGCATCTGACGCCGTTCTGTGTATGGCTAGGATCCCGTACGGGATCCTAGCCATACACAGAACCGCGTCAGATGCGTTTATGAAATCCATTTGTGTGTGTCTAGCTAACTAACAATATGGTATCCTAGGTTTAAACTGTTTAAGAAATCGGGCCAAAATCTTGGGATTCTTTCTAACACATTCGACAAACAATCACGTTTTTCAAGATAAAAAAACAAAACAAAAAAAAATATTAAATAATACGCATATATACACTGTTGGCTTCGGTATATAATATATCTCTAAGTGTTGACAAGTAAAACACTTGAGAAACATAGCCAAGCAATGATCGTTCTAATGAGATGTACAGTCACCCGAAAAAGAAACCATCTTCAAAACAAGGCTTCACAGAAGTGCCAAAAGATGTGTGATTAAATGTACATCTACCAAAATAATTTTTCGCCCTCGTTCCAAGAGGGAATAAGAGTGAATTAGAGGGACAGCCAAGGTGACACAAGTGGGAAAGAAGATGCAAGAAAGAAGGCTTCAGTGGTATGGACATTGTATGAGGAGGGATGAAGATTGGATTGGTAGAAGGATGATTGAGCTAGAGATGGAGGGAGTGAGAGGAAGAGGGAGACCACGAAGACGATGGGATGACTGTTTACAGGACGACTTGAGAGAGAAGGACCTCAGTGGAGAGGAAGCATTGGACAAGAGAATCTGGAAAAGGCTGAATAGAAACCGCGACCCAATATAGATATGGGAAAAGCGAGAGATGAAGTTCCAATAGGACTCCTTTCCTTTTCTACGCAACAGTACCCCAATGGCGTAAACAAATGTATAAATCTTTTGGAGGAACAAATTCCTATCAAAAGTATTTATCAAGTTACAATTCCATTCTTGCATTTCTTCATTCGCTATGTCGAGTCAATATGTACATGACATCTGGACGCGTTCACTTATATTCACATAAAATTTATTATTTATTATTATAAGCTAAGGACTAGATACAGCTCATTGATGTATGTGATATTTTTTCTATTACATATATCGCTAAAAAAAAATATTTCTCAGCATAAATTATACAGGTATTAAACGCGTATGTAACATGTATGGCAACTTGGTTGTGAAAAAGTTAAATCTTTACAAAAATTCTCAACATACACAATTTTCAAAGAATTTTGTGGGAGATCGCTGGAAATAAAAATTTAGTGGAGGGAAAAAAATGTTTGCCATTTTTCATCCAGAGGTAAAGTTTAACAATAGAATATATAAGAATATTTAGTTTGTGTGAGACAACCTTATCCAAGGTAGAATCCAATGCTATTTTTTTTTAGATGCCGTTTGACGTCAGCCTTCATGCAATAGTTCTCAAGGTTAACAATAATTCTAGGATTATTTTTCTATATAACCTTACGAGAAACTATGTACATAAGCAAAATTAAGTGAAATAATTAAAATGAGATTTAATGGGATGGGCCCAAAAACTCCTCTACATCTACTCCACTTCGAATGACTAGGAGATAAATTATGAATTGGGAGGGAGGGAGGGAGGGAAGTAATGAGGGAGGAAGAGGGAGGGAGGGAGGGAGGTATAGCATAGTTAATTAGTCAAGTGCAAAAAATTATATTTTACTGAGTTAACATTAGTGCAAGTCTACCTCTTGTATATAAACTCTACAATACTACTCTCCATTACAGCCTAAATGTTAGTCATATGTTACAAGCGAGAGAAATATACACCACATGGTCACAAAAGTTGAAGTAGTTTCACTCAAACGGATTTCTTAAAGATCAAGCTAGTTTTTTTCTGAATAATTATATATATATATATATATATATATATATATATATATATAATATATATATATATATATATATATATATATATATATATATATATATCACTCCTGCTCCTATGTATTTAGCTAAATTAGTTTGGCAAAAAACTGTTTCATATATATATATATATATATATATATATATATATATATATATATATATATATATATATATATATATATATATATATATATATATATATATATATATATATATATATATATATATATATATATATATATATATATATATATACTTTTTTCTTCATGCATTCACCATCTCGGTTCTAAGTTGGCTGGCCATATTTTATCTATGATTTGCATGGTATATTACACTGCAAAAAAATCCATTACATATTTCTGTTCGGAACTCACATACTTTGCACTCTTTCTTGACGTTTGTATGTTTATACCCATGCATGGAACGAGTTCTTTCATAAACCCGCAAACTATTACTTTCGCCACTGTTCTGTAACAACACATGGATTTACTGACAGAAGTACTCGATTTCTTTACACTCAAAGATCCAGGTCAATGTTTTCGGCTCCAGAATTATGTAAAACATCAATCCTAAGAAGCAAAAAAGTCTATACACATCTGTGAAATTGAATCATGGTACTGAAGACCATAATGCTCTTGGAACAGTCGAAGACCACGTGCTGTTTCAAACTACGACGCGCACAAAACAGGTATCTCGCAAGCTCCGACAAGTACCGAGTGGGTAGCATACAAACTCTTCTTTTCTCTGGCATATTGTGTAGATGCTTCAAAGAGGGAGTTTTCTTGTGCCTTGTTTCTTGATATGTCTGTTTGTTGTTATCGATGTTTTATGCCTTTAATTACGATTCACATTCTCAGAATTCTGCATTTCGTCCTTGCTTCAATGAATAGTTAACCAGAGGTTCGTCTATTCCTGAAGGTCACATCTGAATACCTGACTTTCTTCTTCCTGAAATCTCTCACCAACTAAACGTATTTCAAACTAAAATAATCATCACGAATCTCTGGCAAGTAACATAAGAAAATAAATTTCAGAGGTGAATCACAATCCAACTCAACAACGACAATTGTTTATTCTTCTGTAAAGAGCAAGTCTAGGAGCACCTGATCTCCAGAACAGTGATTCATTCACAGACTGCATGAAGCGATTATATTTTCTAAAGTCTTGTCATTATTATTGACAATTACCTTTTCTAGTGATTATTCATTATTTTCACCTTGGAACTCAAAGCACCAACACTAATTTCTCATTACTTTCCTCACAGCATCAGTGCCTTCTGAAGGCAAGCAATGCCAATAGCACCAGGAATAGAGAGACATCGAGTGCCACAGGGCTGGAGGCATTGACTGTAAGGAGAAAAAAGACAAAATTATTTTTATTATTATTATTATTATTAATATTATTATTATTATTATTATTATTATTATTATTATTATTTTTATTAATATTATTATTATTATTATTATTATTATTATTATTAAACAATCTTGCTTTTACTTTACAATGACCACCTATTCATGAAACAAAGAATCCCTTAATCACAATTCTAGTGTTAATTGATTTTTCAGTAGATTAATTTGGAAATAATATTTTTTTTTACCATTAAATCAAATTTTCATTTTCATACATGAAAGCAAAGGGATGGATTATTATTATTATTATTTTTTTGGCATCTAACAAAATCCGAACATAAAAGAAAAAATAATCTTTATAAGAAACTGTAGAGTTTCTAAAAATCCTTTTAAATACTCTTCTGGTATTGAACAATATATCTTATCATAAGTTAAACTGTAATCCTTGCAACTGTATTATATTATTTACAATACTATGTTGTTACCTAGGTTATGCGCTTCAGAAAGACAAAAAAAAAAAAAAAAAAAAAAAAAATTGTCAGGCATGAGCAGAGGGTGTCTTTGCGCCAATAGATATAAATCTGGATAAAGTCATGTTTTTATGAGGAGTTTATATGCAAATGATCAATAATTCTTTGAAATACGAATTGCGATTTTTTTTTTTAAGAACAGAGTTCTCTCTCTTAAATACTTTGGTTGCACAAGGGAAACCATCGCACTGATTGGGTTTTAAATATCGGTGGATCATTTTAAAATAACCCTAGTAATACATAATGCATAATAAACTCACTGTGGGAAATTACAGAAGAAAAGAAAAGTTTCATATAATGATGTAAATTGTGATTCTTTGAATATAATGAAAATTGTGGGTTAAAAGTAAGAAAATAAGACTTAACACTAAGAGAGGGAGGCTCTCTTCTCCAAGAAAATGGGGCAAAGAAGGATAACCAATAAGAATGGAAGCTCTTAGCTTGAACTAAGGGTAAAAGGGCATTGTACTTCCCACTAAGAAAAAAGTCTGAGGGTAAAAGGGCATTGTACTTCCCACTAAGGAAAAAATCTGTGTTTCAAGATAATAGCCTTGACTTCATGGTTAAAAAGAAGAAACACCATGAAAAGAATCCTTCTCGTCTAAGATAATGGGATGGACTTGAGGGTAAATGTGAAAAGAATTATCACAAAATAAAGAATCTTTGTTCCAAGACCATGGGTTTGAATTCAGAGCTAAAGAGGAGGAGGATTTGCCACTAAAAAAAGAACATCCTTGTTCCAAAACAATGGGCTTGAATGCATGACTAAATAAGAAGATGAGTTACTACTATGAAACAAATATTTCTGCTCCAAGGCAATGGATCTGAATTCAGGCTAAACAGGAAAGAGTAGCCACAAAGAAAAGAAGGATCTTCTCCAACACATGATCTTAGAATTAAAAAGGAAGAAGAAGAGGGGTTACTACAGGAAAGAAGAAAAAATCTTGCTGTTCCATGAAAAGGAGCTTGAGTCCAAGGTATAAAAGGAGGAAGGCTTACTCAAAACATGTTCTTAGAATTAAAACGGAAGAAGAAGAGGGCTTACCACAGGAAAGAAAAAAATCTTGCTGTTCCAGGAAATGGAGCTTGAGTCTAGAGTTTAAAAAAAGGAAGGCTTACCACTTAGAAGACATACTCTCTATTCCAAGACATTGGACTTAAAGGTTAATCTGGACAGACCTTACCACAAAGAAAAAAAGGGGAAGGCTTACCACTAAGGAGACACACTCTATTCCAAGAAATTGGACTTAAATTAAGGGTTAATCTGAACAGAGCTTACCACAAAGAAAAAATTAGGAAGGCTTATCACTAAGAAGTCATACTCTCTATTCCAAGACAAAGGACTAAAATTAAGGGTTAAACTGAACAGAGCTTACAACAAAGAAAAGAATATTTCTGCTCTAAGTCTGTGAATGAACTTAAATTGAGGCTTAAAACAGGAAAAAGAAGAGACACTTACCACTAAGAAAAGAATCTCTCTGTTCCAAAACAATTGGCTTGAGTTTTCCGTCGTCCACCTGTAGGAAGTCTTGGTCGCTGTGGGTGTAGAGGGCAGCCACAGTAGCGATACACTTTAAACGAATGACTCCTCTGGAAAAATGATGATCTCGAAGCTGTAATCTCAATTCCATTACGGACGTTTCCAGTCCGTCCATGTGGAGAATGGGAGGATAAGATAGAGTGAACTTGTTTGAAACCTGTCAAAGGAATAAACAAAAGTATGTGATACATATATAATTTTTCTTATACATATTTACTTTAATTTTGGTAATAATGTGAGTGCTGGGAGAATCAAACGCAAATAATTTTTTTTTATAACGTTTCCAGCCCGTCCAAGTGGAGAATGGGAGGGTAAGATGGGGTGAACTTGTTTGTGACCTGTCAAAGGAATTAAAAAAAAAAAACATGTGTGATACATATATATACTCTTTCTAATACATATTTATTTTATGAGGGAATTTTAGAGCATTATAAAGGATACATAAAAACCTCTTAAGATATTTATTAACTTTTTTCATTTTACATGAATTGTGATTTTCATTATGGTGGTTAAAGTAAGGGCTACTGAACACTGTAATAGACAGAAAACATTCTTGAAACAGAACACACACAACTCTTAATATGAAGGAGAGTTCTTCTCATTTCATGGTTCATATTACTACTCTTAAAAATAAACGACAAAACGCTCAACAGCAATAAGACTAGCAACAACAACAACAACAATGACGATAATAATAGTGATGATGATGATAATGGCGATGATGATGATGATTATGATAATGATTATAATAATAACGTATCATAATTATAACAATCTCCTCAATACTATTATTACCACTAATAATGATAGAGCTATTACTACTTCTACTACTACTACTACTACCATTACTACTACTACTACAATAATAATAATAATAATAATAATAATAATAATAATAATAATAATAACAATAAAACTCCCTACATCATAATAAGGCCTGTTAACAATAACACACGAGTATAATTTAAGCCAAAAAGAAAAATAAAGCTGACTCCGTATTCCTAAGCTCTTAGTTGAGGTTTCCATGATGTTAGGGAATAACCCAAACCAACGTGGCTTAAGAAAAACAACTTGGTACAACCCTCTAAATAAACAGAATTTACTCCTGTTTCCCCTTTACAACATCATGGCTCTTTCAAACATTCATCAACATTGTGTTAAATGGATAATCACAGTGTATGTGTGTTCCTTTCCCCTTGTGGGGAATGAGGATATAGAAGATGAGGGGAAGGTGGGTTTATGGGTGAAAAATGATGACGTGGATGATAAAATAAAGGATGAATGTGGATAGTGGAAGATAGATGAGGATTAGGAAGAAGACTATAATGACTGGATGAACGGAATATGAGGATTAGGTTGATTAATGGAAGATAATAGAAAGATGAAGAAGAAGAAAAAAGAGGAAACTAAATAAATGAACAGAATGAGCGCCAATAAAAATGAGGGAAACATTGAAAGAAAATGAATAAAAGTGAGAAAATGAAAAAATGTGATAATAGGAAAATGAAAAAAATGTGATAATAATAGGAAAATGAAAAAGAAAATGTGATAATAATAGGAAAATGAAAAAAGTGATAATAATAGGAAAATGAAAAAATGTGATAATAAAAAAATTAAAAAAATGTGATAATAACAGGAAAATGAATAAAAATGTGATAATAATAGGAAAATGAAAAATATGTGATAATAATAGGAAAATGAATAAAAATGTGATAATAATAGGAAAATGAAAAAAAGTGATAATAATAGGAAAATGAAAAAAAAAATTTTATGATAATAATAGGAAAATGAAAAATGTGATAATAATAGGAAAATAAAAAAAATGTGATAACAGGAAAATTTAAAAAAAGTGATAATAATAGGAAAATGAAAAAATGCGATAATAATAGGAAAATTAAAAAAAGTGATAATAATAGGAAAATGAAAAAAGTTATAATAATAGGAAAATGAAAAAATGTGATAATAATAGGAAAATGAAAAAAGTAATAATAATAGGAAAATGAAAAAAATGTGATAATCATAGGAAAATGAAAAAAAATGTAATAATAGGAAAATGAAAAAAATTTGATAATAATAGGAAAATGAAAAAAATGTGATAATAATAGGAAAATGAAAAAAAATGTGATAATAGGAAAATGAAAAAAATGTGATAATAATAGGAAAATGAAAAAAATATGATAATAGGAAAATGAAAAAATGTGATAATAATAGGAAAATGAATAAAAATGTGATAATAATAGGAAAATGAAAAATATGTGATAATAGGAAAATGAAAAAAGTGATAATTATAGGAAAATGAAAAAATGTGATAATAATAGGAAAATGAAAAAAATGTGATAATAATAGGAAAATGAAAAAAGTGATAATAATAGGAAAATGAAAAAAATGTGATAATAATAGGAAAATGAAAAAGTGATAATAATAGGAAAATGAAAAAAATGTGATAATAGGAAAATGAAAAAAATGTGATAATAATAGGAAAATGAAAAAAGTGATAATAATAGGAAAATGAAAAAAATGTGATAATAATAAGAAAATGAATAAAAATGTGATAATAACGGGAAAATGAAAAAAAGTGATAATAATAGGAAAATGAAAAAAATGTGATAATAATAGGAAAATGAAAAAAATGATAATAGGAAAATAAAAAAAAAATGATAATAATAGGAAAATGACAAAAAATGTGATGATAGGAAAATGAAAAAAGTGATAATAATAGGAAAATGAAAAAAGTGATAATAATAGGAAAATGAAAAAAATGTGATAATAATAGGAAAATGAAAAAAATGTGATAATAATAGGAAAATGAAAAAATGTGATAATAATAGGAAAATGAAAACAATGTGATAATAATAGGAAAATGACTATCAAAGAGAATAAATGTGAGAGAAGTAGAAGAAAGATGAAATATTCAGAGGTGAAATAAGAACCTGTGGATAAAAGAGGGTAAAGAATGAAAGGAGAACCAGTAAGAAAAATGATAAAAAAGGGAGAAAGAGAAGACGATAATGAATAAAGTGGACATAAGGAAATTTGGCTAAAAGAGCTAGAAATATGAAGAGAGAAGTAAAAGATGATGAGAGGTGAATATGGTAATAAACAGGGAAAAATGGAAAGAGATAATAGTTGAAAGAGGAAAAAGCTTGAATAACTAAAGACTTAGAACAAACTAGATATAAATGACGAGGAGTGTAGAAAGAGCAAGAAGTAAAAGAGAAGATAATAATAATAAAGAAGATGGAATTGAAAGTGGTAACACAGTAAAGAAAACAAGCAGAAAAAAATTACGAAAGCGCAGAAAGATGAAGAAAAGAGCAAAAAAATTAAAACTGACGAGAAAAGATGATAATAAAGATGGCTTTAATGTAAAGTTAGGAAGAATTAAAGATAAATAAATAAGGATTGAAGGAAAAAACCTCATATGGAATCTTTACATAACACGTGTGTGTGTGTGTGTGTGTGTGTGTGTGTGTGTGTGTGTGTGTGTGTGTGTGTGTGTGTGTGTGTGTGTGTGTGTGTGTATGTGTGTGTGTGATTACCTAATTGTGATTACCTAATTGTGTTTACGGGAAAGAGCCCAAAGCTCGTATCTTCCCGTCTCCTGATCGGTTCCATTTTATACTTAGTCATACTTATCATACCTGTCCTTAAAACTATGGATTGAGATACCATTAACTACCTCCTCGCTTAGCGAATTCCAATTATCAACTACTCTTACACTGAAAAAGTATTTCCTTACATCCTGCAAACAAGTTTTCTTACGAAGCTTCAAACTATGACCTCTAGTTCTAGTTCTAGTTCTAGAGAGAGAGAGAGAGAGAGGAGAGAGAGAGGAGAGAGAGAGAGAGAGAGAGAGAGAGAGAGAGAGAGAGAGAGAGAGAGAGAGAGAGAGAGAGAGAGAGAGAGAGAGAGAGAGAGAGAGAGAGAGAGAGAGAGAGAGACTAAAGGTTAGTCGACAAATGTAAAGAGAAAAGGAAGAGAATTAGCTAAAAAGGAATTGAAGGGGAGCAAGTTAGGTGTAAAAGGGGACGAGAGAGGAGAGGAGAGAGAGAGAGAGAGAGAGAGAGAGAGAGAGAGAGAGAGAGAGAGAGAGAGGAGAGAGAGAGGAGAGAGAGAGAGAGAGAGAGAGGAGAGAGAGAGAGAGAGAGTAATACTTGCACTTTCGTGAAAATTTTGAAGATTTAAACAATAACCTGTTTATTTTTGTCCTTTTTTTAATTTTTATTATTAATTTCGTATAATTTATTCTATAACATATTGGTATTTTTAATTGTTGTTATGAAGTACCACCACCATTACTATTATTAATACTAATAATAATACTGCTACTACTATTGCAGATGCTTTTACTACAATTATTATTATTATTATTATTATTATTATTATTATTATTATTATTATTATTATTATTAGTAGTAGTAGTAGTAGTAGTAGTAGTAATAGTAGTAGTAGTAGTAGGAATGATGATAAAATAATAATAATAATAATAATAATAATAATAATAATAATAATAAAAATAATAATAATGATTCATAATGATGATGATACTACTACTACTACTACTACTACTACTACTACTAAAAAACAAAGAAATAAGCAATAAAACCAACAAATAAATGAAAAAAGTAAAAACTGCTTAAAAGTCTAGCAAAAACATCACAAGTTGAATTCAGTGCGGCGTCATCATGATCATTATCATCATTATCATCATCGTGTGTGTGTGTAAGTGCGTAAGGGTTCGCTAATGTATATTAGCCTCATTGTGATATACTGCTCGCCGTATATCTCTATAAACGGCATGATAATGAATGTCCATGTGTGTGTGTGTGTGTGTGTGTGTGTGTGTGTGTGTGTGTGTGTGTGTGTGTGTGTGTGTGTGTGTGTGTGTGTGTGTGTGTGTGTGTGTGTGTGTGTGTGTGTGTGTGTGTGTGTGTGTGTGTGTGTGTGTGACGCCGCTCTAAATGTTATTCAAAAAGAATTTTTTTTATATACATATATATAAACATATTTCCAAATCTAAGCATAAAAACACTTTTCCACAAACGCTCATTTAATTTTCACATATAGAAATATCTATTCTCTAATGAAGAGACTGTGATATATATATTTTTTTTCAAATATTTCTTCTAATTAAATTTTTTTAAAGTTATCTTCAACCTGATCATTCCCTGCATCTATTTAACGTGTCTAATTAACATATCGGCTAACGAACCACACTGGTGTATAGTACGTTCACCTTAACCTGGTGAAGGAGCTACAAGGGGAGGCCAATTGGTTTTCTGGGAAGAATTTTCTAACGAGAGTGATGGAATTAAGTCACCGTGGCTCAAGCGGTAGTGTCCGCAACTCTGAGGCGTCAGGTCGAGGGTTCGCGCCCCGTCACGGTCTGAGGTGAGCATGGTCATGCACTTAGGGTAAGGATTACATTGGCCAAAGCAAGTCCTTCCTAAGAAGGCAACCGTCCTAGCCCTGGGTAGAAAAGGGAGTCCGTGACGTAAAACCGGAACAACAAGTAAAGGAATTTTGGAATTTTGGGACGGAATTTGGAAGGCATTTCAGTCATGGATGTGTTCATCACTGGTTAAATAATGTACTCTGTCAGCAATTTGTGTACATACTGCACTGTTTTATGTGTTACAATTACTCCCCATTCGATTGGGGATGCACACAGACTTGTTGGAATTGGGGGATTAATATACTAGTCTAGCAATTGAGAAGATTTTCACACATGGGGAAAATGTGCTTTGTACACGGTTTATACACACACACACACACACACACACACACACACACACACACACACACACACACACACAGGAGTCACTGGAGTCGGGGGAGATTCCAAGATGCTGGAAACAAGCAAATGTGATACCTATCTTCAAAAAGGGAAGGAGGGATACGGCTCTGAACTATAGACCAGTTTCCTTGACCAGCATAGTTTGCAAAGTTATGGAGAAACTACTAAGGAAACATATCTCTCTTCACTTGGAATCCTTCAACTTTTTGTCAGTGAGGCAACATGGCTTCAGAGAAGGTAGATCAACAGTAACAAACTTATTAGAATTTTATGATGAGGTAAGCCAAATCTTACAGGAAAGAGAGGGCTGGGCAGATTGCATATTCCTAGACTTCCAGAAAGCGTTTGACACTGTTCCACATGGGAGACTTATTAGGAAGCTGCAATCAATGGCTAGAATAGGTGGAAATGTTTTGGAATGGATAAAAACTTACTTAGAAGGAAGGGAACAGAGGGTTAGAGTAAGACACTCAGTGTCTGAATGGAGAAGAGTTAGTAGTGGAGTTCCACAGGGTTCAGTTTTAGGGCCACTTTTGTTCCTTGTATATGTAAATGACCTACCAGAGTCTGTAAATTCATTCATGAATATGTTTGCAGATGATGCAAAGATTGTGTAGAAAGTAAAAAACCAGAATAATGGTAGAGAACTTCAGGAGGATCTAAATAATCTGCATGAGTGGTCAGAAAAGTGGCTAATGAAATTCAATACTTCAAAATGTAAGGTAATGAGAATGGGTACAAGTGCAAGAAGGCCCAAGCTTGACTACTCGGTGGCTGGAGTACAACTTCAAGAGACAGAAAATGAGAGAGATCTAGGAGTAAACATACTGGCAGATTTGTCTCCAGAAATACATATAAATGGCATAGTAAGGGCAGCATATGCATTCTTATCAAATGTAAGGGTAGCCTTCAGGCACATGGACAAGGAAATGTTCAGAAATATTTATGTAACCTATGTGAGGCCAAAACTCGAATACGCAGCCCCCTTTTGGAATCCGCACTTGAAAAAGCACATAGCTAAGCTTGAAAAAGTTCAAAGACATGCCACGAAACTGGTGCCAGAAATACGCAATCTCAGTTATGATGAGAGGCTGAGGGAATTAGACTTACCATCACTCGAAGCTAGAAGAGTGAGGGGGGATATGGTGACAGTCTTTAAATTCCTTCATGGTTATGATAGAGTGGATAGGGATCGATATTTTGATATGGCTGGCTCTAGAACTAGAGGTCATAGTTTGAAGTTTCGTAAGAAAACTTCTTTGCACTATGTAAGGAAATACTTTTTCAGTGTAAGAGTAGTTGATAATTGGAATTCGCTAAGCGAGGAGGTAGTTAATGCTATCTCAATCCATAGTTTTAAGGACAGGTATGATAAGTATCACTAAGTATAAAATGGAACTGATCAGGAGACGGAAAGATACGAGCTTTGGGCTCTTTCCCGTAAACACAATTAGGTAATCACACACACACACACACACACACACACACACACACACAAACACACACACACACACACACACACACAAGTCAAGTCTTAGCGACCCCACATGAAAGTACGAAAGACCGATGAAAGAGAAGATATTAGAACAACATGATGTGATCAATAGAAATGAACGGAGAAGGCTACTGTCAAACTTAGCGACTCCACATAAAAGTAAGAAAAGTTGAAGGGGGAGAAGATATTAGAAATAAAAAAAAATACTGTGTTCATCAGAAATGAATGGAGGACGTAGTTAAGTTTTAACGACCCTACATGAAAGTAAGAATGGCGGAAGAGAGAGAAGGCAATAGGATGATGTTTTTACCAGAAATGAAGTAAGTATGTCATAATTTAGGTATCCCATATGAAAGTTAAAAAAAAATAAATGAGGCAAAAGATTTCTTCGCCAGAAATGAGTCGAGAAGTATACTCACTCAAGTTCAGCGACCCATCATGAAAGCAAGAAATTCTGAAGAGGGAAAATCTTTAGAAGAGGGTGAAGAGCTCAACAGAAATAAATAAAGGCGGCCATAGTCAACTTAAGTGACCATATATGAGAATGGAAAAACTGAAGGCAATGAAGGAGGCATATTCAGTAGTCACCGTGGGTCAAGCGGTAGCGTCCGCGACTTTGAGGCGTCAGGTCGATGGTTCGCTCCCCGCCACGGTCTGAGGATAGCAAAGGCATGCACTGAGGGTAACAACTACTTCTGCCAAAAAAGTCCTTCGCAAGAAGGCAACCGTCCTAACCCTTGGTAGAAAAGGGAGTCCGTGACGTAAAACTTGAACTGAAGGAGGCATATTCAGTCAAGCTTTATGTTACAAAATCTACTGCTTACTCAGCAGTCAAAGTAAGTACACTATTTGATGCTTACTTTCAAATAAATACAGGTTGATGCAAAAGGTACTTTACCGTATACATAATAGTAAGTAATACTACGGTAGCACAATTTTTGGGTCACCCTGTATATAAAAATGCATAAATAAAGCAAATAAAATAAAAAAATAAAAAAAAATAATTAAATAAACACAAACAAGTATAAAATACAGCAATAAGAGAGAGAGAGAGAGAGAGAGAGAGAGAGAGAGAGAGAGAGGAGAGAGAGAGAGAGAGAGAGAGAGGAGAAGAGAGAGAGAGAGAGAGAGAGAGAGAGAGAGAGAGAGTCTTGTCCGAAGTCCAAACAAAACATATGTAAGGACTCTCACACTCTGCCGAACTCAGTAGGTTTTCATTTATATTTGTTGAGGTAATTACTCGTACTCGGCCCCTCCTCCTCCTCCTCCTCCTCCTCCTTCTGCAGCATTCTTTGTGATTTCTGAAGGAGGAGAGGGCGAAGAAACCGTGGGTATTGAAGTAGAGAGGGGAGGAGGGCATTGTGGTGACCTTTTATCCCCAAGGCGCTCTGAGGGGTGACTGGGGGGTGATTTAGCATCAGGTGAATGTGTGCTTTGACTCGGCCATCCCTTATAAATGTAATTAAGGCCCTTCTATAGTAGTAATTTTTAAAATCAGAATCTCTTTTCCCAATCAAAATTAGTTTGGAAAATTATCAAAAACTCAATTCCTTCTAAAAACTATTTTTCTAATAAACAAGATCCTAAAAAGAAAAAAAATTCATATATATATATATATATATATATATATATATATATATATATATATATATATATATATATATATATATATATATATATATATATATACCGAATAAAAAAACAATTTAAAAAAAAGTAAAATATTAACTTTGAAAAAAAAAAATCATTCATACACCTTTAAAAAAATGACACTGAAAATAAAATGAAAAATGATGAGTGAGAAAACGTTGATTGGTATAAATGACTCAACAAGTACCCCCATGAATCAATCCAGGGGCCATATCCTGCCCTCCTCACCTCATTTCCGTTAATAAACCAGGTGATCGAGGCCGCAGGATGGGAGCGACCGGCTGTGCAGTTGGCTCGCAGAAGGTCGCCACTCACGTACTTCTCCGACACGCCACTGATTTTCGGTCCGGCAGTAGGTAATTCTGTCCAAAGAAAATAAAAAAACGAGGTAAGTTAATGATACACTATTAATAATGCTGATTTATGATGATGATTCGGTTTTACGTCTCGAACTCCCTTTTCTACTAAGGGCTAGGACGGATGCCTTCTTGCGAAGGACTTTTGGCATTAATGTTATTTATTCAAGACGAGATAAGTTAATGATAAACTGTTAATAATGTTAATTTCCATTTGTATATTTTATTCCTATCTATGTAAGTTAATGATACACTATTAATAATCTTATTTATTCAAAACGAGATAAGTTAATGATACACTGTTAATAATGTTATTTATTCAGATCGAGATAAGTTAATGATACTCTGTTAATAATCTTATTTATTCAAAACGAGATAAGTTAATGATACACTTTTAATAATGTTATTTATTCAGATCGAGATAAGTTAATGGTTCACTGTTAATAATGTTATTTATGAATTTGTATATTTTATTTCTATCTATATAAGTTAATGATTCACTGTTAATAATGGTATTTATTCAAATCGAGATAAGTTAATGATACACTGTTAATAATGTTCATTTTGATTTGTAAATTTTATTTCCGATCTATATTTTTTTTCATGTTTTTATTTTTTCAGTTCAGAGGTTAGTTAATTCTGTAAAAAAAAAAAGGAAGAGAATTAATTAGGAAATAATACTCAGCTTTTTTACTTTGTCCGTATGCATTTTACAATTAAAACACTTTTTTATATTTCTATTAAGTAAGTATTACTGTTATTAATTTTTTTTCTTTTTTGGATTTTCAGTAAAGAACCATCAAGCGATTTCATTGACATTGCTTAAGTTGGTTTTACTTAAAATTATCTTTTTTTTATTTTTTACTTATTTATGACAGAGCTTCAAAAATGGAAAGAATGTAGCCAAACACACACACACACACATACACACACACTTACACACACGTACACAAACACACAAATATATATATATATATATATATATATATATATATATATATATATATATATATATATATATAATAATAAAAAAATACGAGAATATCTAGAAATACAAAAAATGAGAATCGATAACTAGATGCTACAGACATTCGAAAGTCTCTCTCTCTCTCTCTCTCTCTCTCTCTCTCTCTCTCTCTCTCTCTCTCTCTCTCTCTCTCTCTCTCTCTCTCTCTCTCTCTCTTCCCCTCCTCCGTTAGCTCATCGCTATATTTCACATCAAACGGTTATGTTTCGATTGTATCCAATTGTCTCAGAGCAGATATACGAATACTTGGGCCCCAATATGCTTGCATATATCTGCGAATATAGAAGAAGGAAACAGACGAAATAAAAACAGATAGCAAACAAAGATGTGAATTTATGAGGAACAAGGAAAAAAAAAAAGCTACAGATAGAGAAGGAAGGTGTTTCCAAAAATATATATCGATGTTCCAGTGTCCTTTCCTAAAGACTTGGGCGAATCTTTATATATATATATATATATATATATATATATATATATATATATATATATATATATATTATATATATATATATATATATATATATATATGCCTAAAATGTCGGTTATTCCCCTTCTATGGGGATGGCGTAGTCAAACCACACGAATAATCACCAAAAAGCCAATTCAATTTATCTCCAACATCTCAGCTTACCACATTTCTCCCAACTACAATGTCCGAGTCATCCACAGTGTAAACGGGTAAAAATCTTCTACTATGGACCCTAACAGGCGTAACTTCATCTCGCAACAACTCCCCACACCCATTCTTCCTAGTTTACACAATCTCAGCTCACCACAATTCTCCCCACAACAATGCCCGAGTCATCCACAGTGTAAACGGGTAAAGATCTTCTACTATGGAGCCTAACAGGCGTAACTTCATCTCCTAACAACCCCCACACCCATCTTTCCCTAGTTTAAATGATTGAGAAAGAGCGGAAAAATCCCCATGGCCCGCGTCATCTCTTCACAATATCTCTCCATCCATGGAGTTAAATTCTTTCTTGATACAAACAACAATGGAGTTTAATTAATTACTGTTCATGGTTTTGTAAGTATCGTTATATTTTTTTTACAAATTTTCTGTTCACAGTATTTATAAATCTCTTACACATAATTCCTCACGAAATATATCAATGGCCGTAATACCCTCCACCCCCCGTGTAAGGGGAGTGGTCGAGTCAAATAGTAACTGGGTTACAGGAAAAAAACTGTACTGTGAATGACAAAGAATGAGGAAAAAGAATGTGGAAACTACATGTTTCAAGACGAGAAGAATGTCACTAATTCAATATGCATATACATGGCTGACAAAAATAAAAAAAAAATGATAAATTAGGAAATAAAATAAATAAAAAAGATTAAGATGATGAATTACGTAGAGGGAATGTTTGCGGTATTTTGTTTTTGTAGAGGGAATATTTGCGGTATTTTGTTTTTCTAGAGGTAAATGTTTGTTGTATTTTGTTTTTTTTGTAGAGGGAATGTTTGCGTTATTTTGTATTGTAGAGGGAATGTTTGCGGCATTTTGTTTTTGTAGAGGGAATGTTTGCGGTATTTTGTTTTTGTAGAGGGAATGTTTGCGGTATTTTGTTTTTGTAAAGGGAATGTTTGCGGCATTTTGTTTTTGTAGAGGAATGTTTGCGGTATTTTGTTTTTGTAGAGGGAATGTTTGCGGTATTTTGCTTTTGAAGAGGGAACGTTTGCGGTATTTTGTGTTTGTAGAGGGAATGTTTGAGGTATCTTGTTTTTGTAGAGGGAATGTTTGCGGTATTTTGTTTTTGTAGAGGGAATGTTTGCGGTATTTTGTTTTTGTAGACAGAATTTTTGCGGTATTTTGTTTTTAAAATATGTTCTATAATGGATGATAAAGTAAGAAATAATACTTTTCATAAAAAAAATAGAAAGTGAAAAAAAATACAAATAAGATATTTTATAAAAAAAAGTTTGATGTCTTTAGTTTACTGGGAAACAAACACTTGACCAATGGACTTATGAAGTAAAAAAAAATACAAATAGCCTATTAAATATATATATATATATATATATATATATATATATATATATATATATATATATATATATATATATATATATATTTATATATATATATATATATATATATATATATATATTTGATGTCTTTAGTTTACTGGGAAACAAACATTTGACCAATAGACTTATGAAGTAAAAAAATACAAATATCTTATAAGAAAATATATATATTTGATATTTTATAAAAAAAAGTTTGATGTCTTTAGTTTACTGGGAAACAAACACTTGACCAATGGACTTATGAAGTAAAAAAAAATACAAATAGCCTATTAAAAAAAAAAAAAAAAAAAAAAAAATATATATATATATATATATATATATATATATATATATATATATATATATATATATATATATATAAATATATATATATTTGATGTCTTTAGTTTACTGGGAAACAAACACTTGACCAATAGACTTATGAAGTAAAAAAAAAATACAAATAGCCTATTAAAAAAAAAAAAAAAAAAAAAAAAAAAAAAATATATATATATATATATATATATATATATATATATATATATATATATATATATATATATATATATATATATATATATATATATATATATATATATATATATATATATATATATATTTGATGTCTTTAGTTTACTGGGAAACAAACACTTGACCAATAGAATATATATATATATATATATATATATATATATATATATATTTGATGTCTTTAGTTTACTGGGAAACAAACACTTGACCAATAGACTTATGAGGTAAAAAAAAAAAAAATAGACACAAAAGCTGAGGGCATGGAAGGGTGAAGTGATAGAAAGAAGGGTTGGGGGGAGGAGGGGTGGGCACAGGGCCATGAAATACAATTGTTGTGTGAGAAGGAAAAGGAGATCTTTTCCAGTTAACGAGGCACGAATTGCTCTAGTCTCCCATAAAAAGCAGATTTTCACCCACCCCAACTCACACACACACACACACACACACACACACACACACACACACACACACCACACACACACACACACACACACACACACACACACACAGACCACGACCCCATCCACCGTTACCACTGAGGGTAGTTAAGTTCCCCTCTCCCTCAGGAGGATAGTTAAATCCCCTCTTCCAGAGGGGACTCACCCTGGAACACCACTCCTCTTCAGGGGCTCCCACTCAGCAGCTTCCCTGGAACTAGAGAAATAAGCACCTGGTACTCCCTTCAGGTAGCCACAGGACTTCTCTCCTTTTCTCAAACAGTTTGGAACCCAAACGAAACATTTTGGAAAAAAAAAGGAAAGAGATAAATATGCAAAGTGGTTTAAATTTCGGTTGGAGATTCTAGTGTGACGTACACATATAATGCTATTTATTCTTCTTCAACATTTATTTTCGTTTAGCTTCTATTTACACTTGGCTGGAGCTTGAGAAAAGCAGAGGCAATGGAGCAGACTGGTGAAAAGATTTTTTTTTCCTGTGATCATATTTTCCATACAGATTTTACAGGCCAAGGGGGAGGGGAAAGAAAAGGTTAAAAAGAACCGAAGAAAAATCCAGGTGGGTCCCTGGAAAGACTGATGTATTTACTGAAATGACAAAAATTACTTTATTTAGTAGTCACCGTGGTTCAAGCGGTAGCATCCGCGACTCTGAGGCGTCAGGTCGAGGGTTCGCGCCCCGTTACGGTCTGAGGTTAGCAAGGGTATGCACTCAGGGTAACGATTACATCTGCCAAAACAAGTCCTTTGAAAGAAGGCAACCGTCTTAGCCCTTATTTAAAAAAGGATTCCGTGACATAAAACCGAAATAAAATTTACTGTATTTCCAGTCTCCGTTGTTACAATTTATTGTAATATCTACAGAAATCATTCAGATACAATCACACTTCTTGTCAAGATAAGGATTTTTGTGGAAAGTTCACATGAAGATATCTTCCCCTAGGTTATGCGAGACACGTTAAAATAGGCAAAAACTACAAGTACACAATTAAATAATATTACGCTCTTAATTAGCAATGTTCCAGTTTTACGTCACGGACTCCCTTTTCTACTAAGGGCTAGAACGGTTGCCTTCTTGCGAAGGACTTGTTTTGGCAGCTGTAATCGTTACCATGAGTGCATGCCCTTGCTAACCTCAGACCGTGACGGGGCGTGAACCCTCGACCTGACGCCTCAGTTCTTAAGTAGCAATATCAAGCTATATTAGTTAGCAAAATAAGAACGACGGATGCACGGCAGTTGCGACTGCATAATTGTGCTTACGGAAAAGAGCCCAAAGCTCGTAACATCCAAGTCTCATGGTAGGTTCTAATTTTGCACTTAATGATACTTAACATACTTGTCCTTAAAACTATGAATTGAGTTTGCATTAACTACCTCCTCGCTTAGCGAAGTTATGTGTGATTTAATTTTCTTTTATGATTGTGAGACTAGTACGGGCCCCCCAAAGAAAATCAATAAAACTACCCTCATCGGGCCTGGGCAGGAAGAAAACATAGAGAGAAACAGAGATGGTGAGTATTGTGACTTGTCAGATGTGAAGGGACAATAAGCCATATGTAACAAATATTGTTAAAATTAACCATTTTCTCGTATTATTTATTCAACTAACAAAGAATTTCTAAATTTTTTCTCCAATAAGTATAAATTTAAGATGGTAAATTTCACTCTAACTAAACTGTGATGTGCGAGTGTGTGTGTGTGTGTGGTGTGTGTGTGTGTGTGTGTGTGTGAGAGAGAGAGAGAGAGAGAGAGAGAGAGAGAGAGAGAGAGAGAGAGAGAGAGAGAGAGAGAGAGAGAGAGAGAGAGAGAGAGAGAGGAGAGAGAGAGAGATTTTAACCCTTTAGGGAAATAAAAAGCTACCTTACACTACCCACAAACACCAAATCACAGAGAACACACACACACACGCACACACAACTTACGTTACCACAGAAACCTTATACGGTAAAAAAATTTCCTCTTTTTTTAATATTCACTCTGTGGATGACCCAGGCTGTGTGAATTGTGAGGTTTGGGACTTATGGTGACATTTCTTTCTCAAGGAGCTTAGATGGATGAGCTGGGATGAGTTAGTTTTCTGGTGATTGGGTGTGCTTTGACTAGGCCACCCGCCTCACAAGGGGAGCTACGTCTATTATATATATATATATATTATATATATATATATATATATATATATATATATATATATATATATATATATATATATATATATATATATATATATATATAGAGAGAGAGAGAGAGAGAGAGAGGGAGAGAGAGAGAAGTGTATGTATGTATGTATGTATGTACGTATGTTTTTTTGTTTTATCACAAAGCATAAGACCAGTGAGACACAGACATTTGCCTCTAGGAAAATTTTCCTTAGAAAAATATTCTAGGACAATTGCCCATGATTCATAATGAAAAAGGAGACAATTGTCTATTGATAATATATATATATATATATATATATATATATATATATATATATATATATATATATATATATATATATATATATATATATATATATATATATGTTTGTGTGTGTGTGTGTGTGTGTGTGTGTGTGTGTGTGTGTGTGTGTGTGTGTGTGTGTGTGTGTGTGTGTGTGTGTGTGTGTGTGTGTTTCAGTCTCAAAAAAAGGCATCTGATGTAAAGACTAGGATAATAGGCATTCAAGCTGTTAATGAAGTTAGGTTAGGTTAAGTTTTTGAGAAATTCTGAGTATGTAAAGTTCCATTTTCCAAGGGGCAGTTGTCCTAAAGGACAATCATACTTGAGCCAACTGTCTTGAGAAGGGCAACTGTCCAACCATCAAAAAGAAAATTAATATATAATCCAGATGTGTGAGCTTCCTGACTGGCATCATAATTAACCTAATGAAGAGCAATGTCTTAATTATGAAGACAAGGTTATTAACACCTGAGTCCCGGTTTCACCTTGTTGTGTCTATTAATTAACCTGAGTGTGTCTAATTAAGCCCAACAAGAACAGAAAACAATTCATTCTGGGACCCTTTCCCCCCCCCCTCTACAGAAATTGTTACTAATTAAAAATTAAAATAAAATAAAATACTAAAATTGCTAGCGTTTTATGGCGACGTTTTAGATTAATTAAACAAAGCAAGTTTAATATTCGTTTATAAGACCAAGTTTTTATTAATAAAAACAAATAAAATTGCTAACGTTTTATGGCGACGCTTTAGATTAATTAAACAAAGCAAGTTCAATGTTCGTTTAAAGACCAAATTTTTATTAATAAAATAAAAAAAAAATCACTAAAATAGTTAATGTTTTATGGCGACGTTTTAGATCAATTAAACAATGCAAGACTAATATTCGCTTAAGAGACCAAGTTTTTATTAATAAAATTTAAAAAGAAATCACTAAAATTGTTAACGTTTTATGGCCACGTTTTAGATTAATTAAACAAAGCAAGTTTAATGTTCGTTTAAATGACCAAATTTTTATTAATAAAATATAAAAAAAATCACTAACATTTTTAACGTTTTATGGCCACGTTTTAGAATAATTAAACAAAGCAAGACTAATGTTCTTTTAAAAGACCATGTTTTTATTAATGAAATATAAGACAATGAAATAAAACTAAACAAAAAATTATAAGAAAAATCACACGTCTTGTGAAGACGTCTCAATTTACGTCATAATGTCGGAAATATACAATAAAAACTAAGTTATAAAAAAAAAAAAACTTGTCTCATTTTACGTTCTCAACTTCGATATAATTATGAGTAATGGATGAAACTAGAATATAATTCAAAGTTTAACTAAAGATTATGTTTTTCTATGTAGGAGGTTGACCCATGGCAACAACCGCCCGTTGCGATGCTACAGCTGAAGGGTCTTGTGGACAGTTCGATGTTAAGTCTTCCTTCAGTTACGGTTCTCTTTCTTTGCCTACAACAACACGGAATATTCTTGGATATTCGTTACACATGTCTTATTATCACTTCACATCTGAGAAGTCACAATACTCCCCATCTCTATTTATCTTTATGTTTTCTTCGTGCCCAGGCCTGATGAGGGTAGATTTATTTTTTTTTTTGCCCGTCCTGGTGCGACAATGGTAAAAAAAAAATCATTACTATTATCATTATTATTATCATTACTCTAAGTTTATTCCGGTTTTACGTCACGGACTCCTTTTTCTACCAAGGGCTAGGACGATTGCCTTCTTGCGAAGGACTTGTTTTGGCAGATGTAATCGTTACCCTGAGTGTATGCCCTTGCTAACCTCAGACCGTGACGGGGCGCGAACCCTCGACCTGACTCCTCAGAGTCGCGGACGTTACAGCTTAAGCCACGGTGACTTATCATTATTATTATCATTACTGTAAAGTTATTCAGGTTTTACGTCACGGACTCCCTTTTCAACTAAGGGCTAGGACGGTTGCCTTCTTGCGAAGGACTTGTTTTGGCAGATGTAATCGTTACCCTGAGTGCATGCCCTTGCTAACCTCAGACCGTGACGGGGCTCTAAAGTGGGATTCTATTCCCATTATTGAAATTGTCACTGACTTCCTCTCTCTAATAATAAAGATAACAAAATATATTGATTAAAATTTTGAAGTAGTCACCGTGGCTCAAACGGTAACGTCCGCGACTCTGAGTCGCCAGGTCAAGGGTTCGCGCCCCGTCACGGTCTGATGTTAGCAAGGGCATGCACTCAGGGTAACGATTACATCTGCCAAAACAAGTCCTTCGCAAGAAGGCAACCGCCCTAGCCCTTGGTTGAAAAGGGAGTTCCGCGACGTAAAACCGGAAAAAATTGATTAAATATTTGACTTGGTAACAGAGGGTAAAAGCAGGAATTTTTATTTTTTAATTAATTCTTTACGTGCGTTTTCCATTAATAAATTTAATATATTTACTATTATTTTAATTATATGACAATAAAAATTATATCAAGTTTTGAAAATTGTAGATGAGAACTATTTTTTTGTAACTAATTCTGTATATAAGTAATTCTATTGCAAAATGTAAGTCAAACAAGAATTAGTTTTATCAGTAACTAGCCTGGTTTGCCTGAAACTAATGGAAAGAAAATAATTTAATAGTTTGGTTTCGGTTTTACGTCACGAACTCCCTTTTCTACTAAGGGCTAGGACGGTTGCCTTCTTGCGAAGGACTTGTTTTGGCAGATGTAATCGTTACCCTGAGTGTATGCCCTTACTAACCTCAGTCCGTGACGGGGCATTTAATCATTGTTAATATTAGGAAAACTATTATGACAGAAAATCTTATGGTGATAGCTATTGTTTGTCTCTTCAGACGTTACTATTAACTCCCATAATGGGCAGACACGGGTTGGAGCTGGAGAATTCAAGCTGGATGCCCTTCCTAACGTCTGGCGGTGGGTTCGGTCGTGAGTCTTTCACCTCACGAGTAGCGTACTTAAACCACTGCGCTACCGAGAAACAGCTGGTGAGTAAAAAAAAAAAAGATAATCCACCGATGAATAACATGGTTAAGACCAACTAGTGTTCGACAGTATGAAATGTCACGCTGGAAAAAAAAAAAAAAAAAAAAAAAAAATCTGAGGTTCATAAAAAAAAAACAAAAAAAAAAAAACACACACACACAGCAGGTTACTGGAACAGGCACCCACGATCAGAAATGCCAGGTCAGTCCGGAAAGTCATCAAATATTGGTCAACAGCATGGGAAGAATCCCATTAGATTATCCAGACATTCCTCTTATTTAAAGTTATTAATGATCCCAAGGCGTAACGGACTCCAGGAAATAGGAATTATTCCTGACCCCAAGACGTAACGGACTCAAGAAATAGGAATTATTCCAAAGTGATTTATCTGTGGTTTAAAAGTACTTGTAAAATGATGACACAAGCTACTGAGAACCATCAAGATGTTCCTCGGCTCAGAATAAAGTTGTAAGAAATTCTCAGTGACTCAGATTGAAAGAATTACTATTTCAAAACTTTGATTTAACTCTATCATAAGACAAAACGAACGGGGGGCCGCGGGAGCTCATTGGTAAGGCACGCTGGGGAGCGACTCAAAGAGTGCAAGATTCAAGAAGTAATTATTTCATAACATTATACTTTGATTTATTCCGTGGTGAAAAAGCATGAGAGGGAGGCATGGTGGCACTGTAGTAGACCGGGGGAGTTGGGGGGAAGTGATGATCCTGATACACACACACACACACACACACACACACACACACACACACACACACACACACACACACACACACACACACACACACACACACACACACACGATCCCCTTGAGGGGATAAAAAAAAAAACGTTTTCAGGACCTTGAGAAAACGAGTTATATTACAGAATCTTTTAAGATACTAATGGACTAAAGAAAAATATATGTAATCTATATCAAATGCATCTATATTAAGTATTATTTCTTCGTCAGACATAAATAGAGAATCCAAACCCTAAGAATAATAAAATATAAAAAAACAAAGCAACATATATATATATATATATATATATATATATATATATATATATATATATATATATATATATATATATATATATATATGTGTGTGTGTGTGTGTGTGTGTGTGTGTGTGTGTGTGTGTGTGTGTGTGTGTGTGTGTGTGTGTGTGTGTGTGTGTGTGTGTGTGTGTGTGTGTACGTGTATTTGTGAGCTTACAAACATACATAAATACATATAAAAAAGACACATACACTAGAAGCTGCCCTAACGTAAAAGGTATCGATTTCGTTATTCAGAAACCTTACTTCCAACGCGAAGTAATTTCTAAAGAGTCAACAGAGGGGAGAGAGAGAGAGAGATAGATATACTTTTCATAACCGAAATGTGAATCTCATGTTTGATATTATATATATAATACACACTATGTCTCCCCTCTACATTTTCTATACATATGTTTTAATTATTTAGTAGCGGTTCACATATTTCTGGCACACCCCTACCGGTTCACATATTTCTGGCACTCCCCAACCCCCCATTGGAGATCAGTGCCAATGGTATGGTAATGGATGATATAGCCTCCTGGCCAGTACAGTGGTAACGCGCTGGCCTCGCATTCGCGAGGTCGACGGATCGCGCCTCGTCTAGGCTAGAGAGTTTAAGCTGTTTACTGGGGAGGTTACTGCTGTGGCTAGTCACCACAGTGAGGGGTTGGGGCCTGTGCCGGCTGGTGACCGCCCTATGGGTTCTCCATGACCCGTTCCACTCATCCGTGGGTGGAAAATCTAAAACAACTGGATAATATATTGATATGTTTCAATGAGAGATAAATAATGAAATATATATATTTTTATTAATTGTTTTTGACGTATTGTATATTTATTTGGCTAGACGAAAAAAGCAACGATAATAACAACAATAATAATAATAATAATAATAATAATAATAAAAATAATAATAATAATAATAATAATAATAATAATAATAATAACAGTAACTCTCCTGAACTAATATTTAAATTTTTTTGCAGGTGATACATATCTAGTATAGGGGGGCCGCGGCAGCTTAGTGGTGGATTGCGCAAATAGGGAAGTTATAAACCTAGCATTCGAGAGCTCGATCACACCACGGGGCGTTAGGAAGGATATCAAGACTTAATCCCCCAGCTCAGACCTTTCTCTGTCCATCCCCATTCGAATAGGACTAACACATTATAATATTATATATATATATATATATATATATATATATATATATATATATATATATATATATATATATATATATATATATATATATATATATATATATATATATATTGCTGAATAAGTGTACATAGTTTGTGTTCCGTTTTTCAAACGTATTATAATTCTAACTATATAATGATAGAAATCAATAATAATTATCCAAATTATAAATTCTCACTTACTCTAGTATAATCATTAATATATATTATTTAAATTACTTTTCTTTCACTAAAGCACGCAATATAAAAATAAAAAAAATATTGACTATAATAATAATAATAATAATAATAATAATAATAACAATCCATGTTTGTATATGTTAACATAAATCAACAGAATATTCTATTACAATATGGAAAAGCCTTAAATATATCATTGACGTGATGTCAATAATTTAGTCAAAATAGCCTTTATTCTCGTTATAAAACATAAAATATGGATAAATATACATGTTATAGGTTCGGTACTGCACAAATAATAAATACGTATCAGAGAGTACGTACATATCAGTCCCTAAACTCTCTCTCTCTCTCTCTCTCTCTCTCTCTCTCTCTCTCTCTCTCTCTCTCTCTCTCTCTCTCTCTCTCTCTCTCTCTCCTATCTTTAAAAATGCGCTCATATGTCTCTCTACCTCTCTCCACTCATTAAAAATACTCTCTCTCTCTCTCTCTCTCTCTCTCTCTCTCTCTCTCTCTCTCTCTCTCTCTCTCTCTCTCTCTCTCTCTCTCTCTCTCTCTCCTATCTTTAAAAATGCGCTCATATGTCTCTCTACCTCTCTCCACTCATTAAAAATACTCTCTCTCTCTCTCTCTCTCTCTCTCTCTCTCTCTCTCTCTCTCTCTCTCTCTCTCTCTCTCTCTCTCTCTCTCTCTCTCTCTTATCATTACGAGTACGCTAGTACTTATTGCTCTCTCCCCCTTCAATCAAGAAGAAAATGTTCATATTTCTCTCTCACTTTCTCTCTATGTATGTATGTATGTATGTATGTATGTATCTATCTATATATCTGCAATCATTAAAAATATAGTCATATTATTAACTCTCTCTCTCTTTCTATATATATATATATATATATATATATATATATATATATATATATATATATATATATATATATATTGAAAATTCACATAACCACGATTAAATTTTGACATAACCTTTGATATTGAAATTGCCGTCTAGGGACATTGTAAATGATGAACGCGGAAAAATGGTTTATAATAGATTAGTATATTGATAGGATATAAACCGCGTAAAACCACATTTCATCTCTTTATTGCATCGAGTATGTTTTTATTTTTATTTTATTCATTTTTTTGTTGTGGTTGGGATATCACAGAGCGTTGCTAATTATTATTATTATTATTATTATTATTATTATTATTATTATTATTATTATTATTATTTTTATTATTATTATTATTATTATTATTATTATTATTATAATCCCCTGAGGGAGGGGGTAAGAATACTTCCTCCATGTTCCCCTGCGTGTCGTAAAAGTCGACTCAATGGGGCTGAGTGAGGGGATTAGGAATCCCCTCCTCCGTATTTACTTCCCACAAAAAGTCAAAGTATTTACTTTGACTCAGTCACCCCCCATATAAGGTGGAATATGGCTTTGGTAT
>JAXCGZ010015772.1:42500-47828 GCA_037179515.1 Halocaridina rubra | reverse complement strand
TAATTGCATAATTTGTACCATTTGGGTTATTAATATCAATATGTATGCAAATTGTTATCATTCTTTCTTAATCATTCTTGTCCTTTTTACTGCGTTTTACATATTATTAGTTATTACCTTCTTCCATTTCATGTGTAGTTTTTAGCCTTTTCCAATTCATTCTTATATTTACATTCACTGATTTGAATTCATTAGTCAAGTGTCATTAAGGTCACCTTCGCTAATGATAGGTTGAATCATGTATTTGAATTAATCAGCTGATATATTAATAATATGCATAATTTAATTTTCAATTATATATGTAATGTCGTTAATCTTCCATATATGTTTTATTTATAGTCACAATCATTTACTTATGTATTTATGCGGGCAGATATATATATATATATATATATATATATATATATATATATATATATATATATATATATATATATCTATATATATATATATATATGTATGTATATGTATATATATGTATATATATATATATATATATATATATATATAATATAT
Organism: Halocaridina rubra; assembly: GCA_037179515.1. Taxonomy (NCBI): domain Eukaryota; kingdom Metazoa; phylum Arthropoda; class Malacostraca; order Decapoda; family Atyidae; genus Halocaridina; species Halocaridina rubra. The sequence continues at coordinate 47,312 of JAXCGZ010015772.1, read as the reverse complement.
ATATATATATATATATATATATATATATATATATATATATATATATGAATCATTTTTTATCTGAATCATTATATATATATATATATATATATATATATATATATATATATATATATATATATATATATATATATATATATATATATATATATATATATATATATATATATATATATAGATATATATATATATATATATATATATATATATATATATATATATATATATATATATATACATATATATATATCCTTATTTGATGATTTTGCCATTTGCTAATTTAGTTACTAATCTCTTTACCTATTTACTTATTATACTGAAATAATTGCTTAGTCTACTTATTTAATCATTTCCAGATTCATCTTAATCGCACACATACGCACGCGTTCGCGAACTCACGCACAGTCACACGCACAAACATACACACACGCACACAGACAGACAGAGACCAACAAAAGTAACCTTTGAGAGAGGGGAAATATGTAGGGAAATATTGCTTGAGAAAAAAAAGTCTAAAAGACCTTCAAGAATTCAAAGAAGTGTTCATTAGACAATACAGAACACAGGAAGAGATGGGAAAGATAAAAAACTTGTTGCAAGAGGCAAGAAGGTTAAATGATGAAAGAAATGAAGAAGAGAAGAAAAATTTTCATTGCAGAGTTCTTCCAGACAAAGGGGAGATAAAGAAGATAATGACAGAAGATCAGGGGATGGGGCCTCATTAAGATTGTTATACACAAATGCTGATGGATTAGCTGGTAAGGCAGTAGAATTAAAAGATAGGATTCACAACAGTAAGGCAGATATAGTAGCAATTACAGAGACTAAGTTGAGTGAGGACATAAACAGTGTCACAGTTTTTCCTAAGGGTTTCAGAATACTAAGGGTTGAAAGACCTGAGAGGACTGGTGGAGGGATAGCACTGCTCATAAGTGAAAGGATTCAAGTCGAAGAAATAAACTTGGCTATAGAAAGTGAGTTCAAGGAATTTCTTGTTGCTCGCATAAATACTGGGTCAGAGAGCATTATAATAACTGTTGTATACAACCCACCAAGGAACCAAAATAGGCTTGAAGTTTATGAGGAAAGTCATATAGGTACTCTTGAAGTCATAAACTCAGTTGTTAACATAGCACGGGAAAAAAAATGTAGGATTTTGATTATGGGAGACTTTAATCATAAAGAGATAGATTGGATAAATCTTGACCCACACAGTGGTGAGGACTCATTCGGGGCAAGATTCCTAGATTGCGTACAAGGGAATTTCCTACACCAACATGTAATGGAACCAACATGGGCCAGGGGTGGGGATGAGCCATCACTACTTGATCTAGTGTTCACAGATAATGTGTTGGATATTGAAAAAATTGAGTATGAACCACCAATTGGAAAGAGTGACCACTGTGTGTTGTTGATGGAGTATATCATTGAAGATATTCTTCCTGAGAGTAGAGGCACTGAGGACATGAGGAGGAACTATCGGAAAGGAGATTACATCAAAATGAATGAGCTTTTTGCAGTTATTGACTGGAGAACCTTATTTTACAACAAATCTGTACAAGAAATGTATGACATCTTTTGTGAGAAATATGGGAAGATAGTAGATTGCTGCATACCTGTCACCAAAGTAGGTGTAATTCATGCCAGAGAGAAATGGTTCGATAATGGGTGTAAAAGAGCTAAGGAGTGGAGAGACAAATGCTGGAAAAGGTATAGGAGGAGAAAAAACATAAATGCCTGGCAAACCTACAAAAGAGCAAGAAATGACTACCTAAGTAAAAGGAGAGAGGCAGAGAGAGACTATGAGAGGGACATCACCAGGAAGGCTAAGGAAAATCCCAAGCTTTTCCACAGCTTTATCAGAGGAAAACTGAAGGTAAAAGAACAGGTTTTAAGGCTAAAGAGAGCGGATGGAAGCATCACTGAGACGGATGAAGAGATCTGCAAAGAATTGAACAAGGAGTTTCAGTCAGTATTTACAGTAGAAAATACCCCACCCCCTCAGATTGCAGTGATAGAAGCTCAAGGGCCGGTATTAGAGAACATCAACCTTACAGCCACAGAGGTATGCAAAGCGCTGATGGATTTAGATGTTCATAAAGCTACAGGTCCCGATGACATATCCCCTCATGTGCTTAAAAAATGCGCAAACACAATATCAGTGGCACTAAGTATCATATTTAAGGAGTCACTGGAGTCGGGGGAGATTCCAAGATGCTGGAAACAAGCAAATGTGATACCTATCTTCAAAAAGGGAAGGAGGGATACGGCTCTGAACTATAGACCAGTTTCCTTGACCAGCATAGTTTGCAAAGTTATGGAGAAACTACTAAGGAAACATATCTCTCTTCACTTGGAATCCTTCAACTTTTTGTCAGTGAGGCAACATGGCTTCAGAGAAGGTAGATCAACAGTAACAAACTTATTAGAATTTTATGATGAGGTAAGCCAAATCTTACAGGAAAGAGAGGGCTGGGCAGATTGCATATTCCTAGACTTCCAGAAAGCGTTTGACACTGTTCCACATGGGAGACTTATTAGGAAGCTGCAATCAATGGCTAGAATAGGTGGAAATGTTTTGGAATGGATAAAAACTTACTTAGAAGGAAGGGAACAGAGGGTTAGAGTAAGACACTCAGTGTCTGAATGGAGAAGAGTTAGTAGTGGAGTTCCACAGGGTTCAGTTTTAGGGCCACTTTTGTTCCTTGTATATGTAAATGACCTACCAGAGTGTGTAAATTCATTCATGAATATGTTTGCAGATGATGCAAAGATTGTGAAGAAAGTAAAAAACGAGAAGAATGGTAGAGAACTTCAGGAGGATCTAAATAATCTGCATGAGTGGTCAGAAAAGTGGCTAATGAAATTCAATACTTCAAAAGGTAAGGTAATGAGAATGGGTACAAGTGCAAGAAGGCCCAAGCTTGACTACTCGGTGGCTGGAGTACAACTTCAAGAGACAGAAAATGAGAGAGATCTAGGAGTAAACATACTGGCAGATTTGTCTCCAGAAATACATATAAATGGCATAGTAAGGGCAGCATATGCATTCTTATCAAATGTAAGGGTAGCCTTCAGGCACATGGACAAGGAAATGTTCAGAAATATTTATGTAACCTATGTGAGGCCAAAACTCGAATATGCAGCCCCCTTTTGGAATCCGCACTTGAAAAAGCACATAGCTAAGCTTGAAAAAGTTCAAAGACATGCCACGAAAGTGGTGCCAGAAATACGCAATCTCAGTTATGATGAGAGGCTGAGGGAATTAGACTTACCATCACTCGAAGCTAGAAGAGTGAGGGGGGATATGGTGACAGTCTTTAAATTCCTTCATGGTTATGATAGAGTGGATAGGGATCGATATTTTGATATGGCTGGCTCTAGAACTAGAGGTCATAGTTTGAAGCTTGGTAAGAAAACTTCTTTGCAGGATGTAAGGAAATACTTTTTCAGTGTAAGAGTAGTTGATAATTGGAATTGGCTAAGCGAGGAGGTAGTTAATGCTATCTCAATCCATAGTTTTAAGGACAGGTATGATAAGTATCACTACGTCTAAAATGGAACCGATCAGGAGACGGGAAGATACGAGCTTTGGGCTCTTTCCCGTAAACACAATTAGGTAATCACAATTAGGTAATCACACACACCCACACCCACACACACACACACACACACACACACACACACACACACACACACACACACACTATATATATATATATATATATATATATATATATATATATATATATATATATATATATATATATATATATATGTGTGTGTGTGTGTGTGTGTGTGTGTGTGTGTGTGTGTGTGTGTGTGTGTGTGTGTGTGTGTGTGTGTGATTACCTAATTGTGTTTACGGGAAAGAGCCCAAAGTTCGTATCTTCCCGTCTCCTGATCGGTTCCATTTTAGACTTAGTGATACTTATCATACCTGTCCTTAAAACTATGGATTGAGATAGCATTAACTACCTCCTCGCTTAGCCAATTCCAATTATCAACTACTCTTACACTGAAAAAGTATTTCCTTACATCCTGCGAAGAAGTTTTCTTACGAAGCTTCAAACTATGACCTCTAGTTCTAGAGCCAGCCATATCAAAATATCGATCCCTATCCACTCTATCATAACCATGAAGGAATTTAAAGACTGTTACCTTATCCCCCCTCACTCTTCTAGCTTCGAGTGATGGTAAGTCTAATTCCCTCAGCCTCTCATCATAACTGAGATTGAGTATTTCTGGCACCAGTTTCGTGGCATGTCTTTGAACTTTTTCAAGCTTAGCTATGTGCTTTTTCAAGTGCGGATTCCAAAAGGGGGCTGCATATTCGAGTTTTGGCCTCACATAGGTTACATAAATATTTCTGAACATTTCCTTGTCCATGTGCCTGAAGGCTACCCTTACATTTGATAAGAATGCATATGCTGCCCTTACTATGCCATTTATATGTATTTCTGGAGACAAATCTGCCAGTATGTTTACTCCTAGATCTCTCTCATTTTCTGTCTCTTGAAGTTGTACTCCAGCCACCGAGTAGTCAAGCTTGGGCCTTCTTGCACTTGTACCCATTCTCATTACCTTACATTTTGAAGTATTGAATTTCATTAGCCACTTTTCTGACCACTCATGCAGATTATTTAGATCCTCCTGAAGTTCTCTACCATTCTTCTCGTTTTTTACTTTCTTCACAATCTTTGCATCATCTGCAAACATATTCATGAATGAATTTACAGACTCTGGTAGGTCATTTACATATACAAGGAACAAAAGTGGCCCTAAAACTGAACCCTGTGGAACTCCACTACT
>JAXCGZ010015772.1:20000-25000 GCA_037179515.1 Halocaridina rubra | reverse complement strand
ATGGGAATTGAATTTGAAAGTAATCCATCAGTGAGGATGGGAAGTGCAAGTAAAATGAACAAAAACATTTTATAGACTAATATCCGTTCTTGCTATAGCAGTTAGAAGATTAGTTTCATTTTTCTTTATTGTCTTCAGTGGTATAGTTGAAAACTCTTTATGTACAATGATGGATTGTTAGTATGCTGTATGCTCGAATCCTGGTCAGGGACAGTTATAAGTTTCTCTTCTTTACACAATGTTATTACATGAATAGAGATAAAAAAATTTTAAGCATCTAGAAAGTTGTGAAAAACAGCTTCAAAATTCGATCAGAGAGACAAGCTATTATTTTTTCTACTACGAGTTGAAAACTTATAATATAAACAAGATAACAGTCTCATGAATTTCATGTCTTATTTTCACTTTTTATTTCCAGTCTCATGGCTTTAGCACAAGAGAGAGGGGTCAGTCCATGGCGGTCACCTCCTACCGAGAGAGAGGGCATGGTTGCCATGTCTTCCTACAGCAGGAAACGGAGGGAGGGAAGAAGGGAGTGTAGGATAAAGTGAGAGAATAAGAGAGATAGGAGGGCCAGGTAAGGATAATGCGTAATATATCTTGTATAAATCAGGTGGGGATTCTATCTTATGATAATGAAGGCACCATGTCATACACACTCACTCGCACACAACATTGAAGACTCGAGTCTTTGAGAGGGTAATGGCTTTCAGTCACTCACCAACACCTTTTTCTTTATTTTTTTTTATTTTCATTCCTTTCTACCCTTCATCTCGCTAACCCTTCTTATGCTCTTCTTTCTTTTCTTCATTTCTCTTCTCATACTTTACCTGTCTCTGAGTTTTTACCTGCACGATTCTCCTATTTCATAATCTCTCCTTCTTTCTATTATATTTTTGCACTCTCGCTTTCTCGTGCACTTTTATCTCACTTACTCTTTGCCTTCATTTACCTATGTCTTCGTTTATCTCCCTTCTTCGTCTTCTTCATCTTCTTTCATTTACATTTATGAGATGAAGTTTGGTTCATTGTGCCGTGATGTCCATAAGTGTTTGATGGTCGATTTTATTGCTTTTATGTTTATAGAGTATGACAGATATATTCCCTCTCGCAGACGTTGTTCGAATCATGATGAAGTGCGTCTTTCAATTGACACACGCTCGCATTTATTTTATTTATGGACTCCAGCACTACCATTATTGATTTTCAAGTGTCCCTCGTATGATTTCTGGCTGCGTCTGTTGGTGCATGTTGATAAGTTTTGTGTCTGAATGAGATTTGGTGAGTTCTAATCTAATATTCCCGTCTCAGTAGTACAGAAATGACGTGAAACTAAGAGAATAGCGTAATGAAAGTGACCTATTCTATATTTGCGTGATTATTGTATTTTATGCTTTGTATTAGGACCATAGATAAATATTCTCTTTGGCACAATATGTTGTCATGTTGAATTCCTTATATTTTTTTGTGGTAAGAATATTATCTTCAACCATTTCTCTCTTCCAATCAAAGCGAACTTGCTTACAGCTATACTCATACCTGAATACATCTTATAATTTGTATGGTGGTCCATTGCATATTTAGAATTTTTCCCCCTCCCACACATATCATTCCTGTTTAATAAGGAACGAGTATCTCCTGATATTTACATATGGACATAGAATAAGAGAGGACTACATAAAATATATGTATCAAGATATCATTCCTCAAATATCTCCGTTGGAGAGAGGGCAAAGTGACCTCAGTCTTTCATAAAGGTAACAGGTCTCTTTGCCAGAAGTAATTATTGGCCATACTTTTTTGAGAACTTGGTGTTTAAGCTTACAAAGGACATAAACCTCCAACATCAAGCAGTTAAATAAGGACTGATGAAAAGAATACTCTTGGAAAATGACGATGGTTGAAAGAATTGTATCCATATGAACCAGAAAGCCCTTTCTAAGAGCAAGACCCCATCATTCAGTGCTCAGCTTACTACTCCTTGTTGCTTGTCTAAAGAATTTGATGATGTATGAAGTGGAATTAAAATCTATGGATAATTACCTTATGGGGATAGAATCAGAGAGGACTGCATAATTTACACAAGTTTTAAGACATATATGCCTAAAATATCTCCCTGTAAGAGAGTGCAAAGGCAGAGGGAGCTTCTCCCATAGGGGTAGCAAATCTCTTCACCAGAGAAGATTCTTGGGAAAAGTGTTTTGAAACTTTGGGTCCCAAGCCTTCGAAGGCCAAAAGCCTCCATCGCAAGCCCGTTAAATAAACACTTATGAAAGAATTCTCTTGGAAAAAGACGATGTTTCAGAATCGCTGCTCATATATATATATATATATATATATATATATATATATATATATATATATATATATATATATATATATATATATATAGACTATATATATATATATATATATATATATATATTATATATATATATATATATATATATATATATATATATATATATATATATATATATATATATATGAATAGTTTTTACCCCGACCGGGACTTGAACCTAGGACACATAATTACTGTGCTTAGGTGCTACCAACTACACCACAGGAGTGAATGCATTCTATATGAATGCCACTTTGTTCATATTACAGTTTCCCCCAACTTCACTCGTGGCTTAGTTTTCGCATCTAATTCAAATTTCAGTCTCATTTGGGTCCAACAGTAATCAAATAAGCACATTACCATATGTGAAAACATGAATAATTTTTACCCCGAATGGAACTTGAACCTAGGACACATAATTACTGTGCCAAGGCACTACCAACTACACCACAGAAGGTTAAAAGGGAAACAAACCTTACAGCTTTATCTGCTATACTTGGAATGAAAGCATTCTATTTGAATGCCACTCTGTTCATATTACAGTTTGCCCCAACCTCACTCGTGGCTTCGTTTTTGCATTTAATTCAAATCTCAGTCTCATTTGGAGCCAACAATAATCAAACAAAAACATTACCATATGTGAATTCATGAATAATTTTTATCCCGACGGGGACTTGAACCTAGGACACATAATTACTGTCCCAAGTCACTACAAACTACATCACAGAAGGTTAAAAGGAAAACAAACCTTACAAATTTATCTGCTATACTAGGAATGGACGTATTCTATCTTAATGCCACTCTGTTCATATAACAGTTTCTCCCAACCTCGCGCGTGGGTTTGTTTTCGCATTTAATTCAACTCCCAATCTTATTTGGGACGATATAATAAAAAAAAGCACGTTACCATATGTGAAAACATGAATAATTTTTACCCGGACTGGGACTTGAACCTAGGACAAAATTACTGTGCCAAGGCGCTACCAACTACACCACAGAAAGTTTAAAGGGAAACAAACCTTACAGTTTTATTTGCTATACTAGCAATGAGCGTATTCTATCTGAATGCCACTCTGTTCATATAAGAGTTTCCCCCAACCTCAATCGTGGGTTTGTTTTCGCATTTAATTCAACTCCCAATCTTATTTGGGACCAACTATAATAAAAAAAAAGCACATTGCTATATGTGAAAACAAGAATCATTTTTACCCGGACTGGGACTTGAACCTAGGACACAAAATTACTGTGCTAAGGCACTACCAACTACACCACAGAAAGTTTAAAGGGAAACAATCCTTACAGTTTTATTTGCTATACTAGCAACGAGCGTATTCTATCTGAATGCCACCCTGTTCATGTTAAAGTTTCCCGGAACCTCACTCATGGCTTCGTTTTTGCATTTAATTCAAGTTTCAGTCTCATCTGGGACCAACAATAATCAAATAAGCACATTACCATATGTGAAAAAATGAATCATTTCTACAACAACCAGGACTTGGACCATGAACACATAATTATTGTTCCAAGGCACTACCAACTACACCACAGAAGGTTAAAAGGAAAACAAATCTTACAACTTTATCTGCTATACTAGGAATAAACGCATTCTATTTGAATGCCACTCTGTTCATATTACAATTTCCGCCAACTTCACTCGTGACTTCGTTTTTTGCATTTAACTTCCTATCTCATTCGGGACCAACAATAATCAAATAAGCACATTACCATATGTGAAAATATGAATCATTTTTACCCCAACTGGGACTTGAAGCTAGGACACATAATTACTGTGCCAAGTCGCTACTAACTACACCACAGAAAGTTAAAAGGGAAACAAACCTTAAAGCTTTATCTGCTACACAGGAATGAACGCATTCTATCTGAATACCACTCTGTTCATATTGCAGTTTCCCCTAACCTCACTCATGGCTTTGTTTCCCTTTTAACCTTCTGTGGTGTAGTTACTAGTGCCTTGGTACAGTAATTTTGTCTTAGGTTCAAGTCCTGGTCAGGGTAAATGTGAGTCATGTTTTCACATATGGTAATGTGCTTATTTGATTATTGTTGGTCCCAAATGAGACTGAGATTTGAATTAAATGCAAAAACGAAGCCACGAGTGAGGTTGGGGGAAACTGTAATATGAAGAGAGTGGCATTCAAATAGAATGTGTTCATTCCTAGTATAGCGGAGAAAGCTGTAAGGTTTGTTTCCCTTTTAACCTTCTGTGGTGTATTTGGTAGTGCATTGTCACAGTAATTATGTGTCCTAGGTTCAAGTCCTTTTTGGGTAAAAATGATTCATGTTTTTACATATGGTAATGTACTTATTTGATTATTGTTGGTCCCAATGTAGACTGAGATTTTAATTAAATGTGAAAACGAAGCCACAAGTGAGGTTGGACTAACTGTAATATGAACAGAGTGGCATTCAGAGAGAAACTGTTGATTCCTAGTACAGTAGATAAAGCTGTAAGGTTTATTTCCCTTTTAACCTTCTGTGGTGTAGTTGGTAGTGCCTTGGCACAGTAATTATGTGTCCTAGGTTTAAGTCCCGTCGGGGCAAAAATGATTCATGTTTTCATATATGGTAATGTGCTTATTTGATTATATATATATATATATATATATATATATATATATATATATATATATATATTATA
>JAXCGZ010015772.1:0-7500 GCA_037179515.1 Halocaridina rubra | reverse complement strand
TATTATTATTATTATTATTATTATTATTATTATTATTATTATTATTATTATTATTATTATTATTTTTATTATTATTATTATTAGTAGTAGTAGTAGTAGTAGTAGTAGTAGTAATAGTAGTAGTAGTAGCAGTAGTAGTCGTAGCAATAGAGAAAGATTATGAATGCATGTATTTTCTATCTCTCGCAGTAACACTTTAGATGATAAATAATTCCTTGAACACATGTATGTTTGTTCGAGCGACAACCTCCTCACTCATCGCAATCTAGTTATAAAACTCTAATAGAATGAAAAAGTACATTCAGATATCGCTGTTTCCTCTATTATTCAACTCAAGGTTCTTTTACTTGTGAAAACTGTGTTCCTGAAAGGTGCAATCATACTTCCCATCAGTTTTCTTGCTACCAGTAATTTTTTTTTTCTTATGATTGTGACGCCAGAATGGGTAAAAAAATAATAAAATAAAACAGCCCTCATCGGGCCTGGGCACGAAGAATACATAGAGTAAAGAGAAACAGAGATGGAGAGTTTAATGACTTGTCAGCTATGAAGGGATAATAAAAGATGTGTAATGAATAGCCAAAAATATTCAGTGTAGCTGTAGGCACAGGAAAAGAACCGTAACTGAAGGAATACTTAACATGGAACTGTCGTGGACAGTCCTATTTAAGTTCAGAAAACCTTCAGCTGTAGTATCGCAATTGGCGGTTGGAGGCTGATATCTTCGAAAGGTATTCTTTGTCTTCAGGTTTCCTACTCTCAGGTAGGGCCGCTAACCTTAAGACTAAGTTCCTTCACTCATGTCTATTAAGTACTTCATTCCTTGATCTATACCACTGATCCACTTGTTTTCTGGTCCATTTTTATACTTCGCCTTTCTACTTCTATATTTCTCGTTCTCCTGTTTCACGTCTTTCTCAGAACATATCCAAACTACTGCTTCCTTCTTGCATTATTATTTTTTTTTTATAATTCTCTAACTTATTAGTCTAGTAAACATTCTAGTTCCTAACTTTATTCAACTTCTTAGAAACTTCACACATCAAGTGTTGCTTTCTCATTTCAGCAACATCCATTTTCCTATTATGCCCTCTCTTTACCACCAGAGTCTCTGCCCCCAACACATTATGGATATCTTGCTTATTTCTGCACCTCTGAAGTAATATCTTTGGTTTTAACCAGCGAGTGGTAGCAGTAATAAGAAGGTTTATTGTATCTGCCCCTTGAGAGATATATTTAATATCTAGAATTGTAAACATGAGCTACTACGTTGTGAAAATGGTCATGATGAGAATCGGAATCTAAAAAAAAAAATGTGATAGAATATATATATATATATATATATATATATATATATATATATATATATATATATATATATATATATATATATATATATATATATCTATATGTTGTTCTGGTTTTACGTCACGGACTCCCTTTTCTACTAAGGGCCAGGACGATTGCCTTCTTGCGAAGGACTTGTTTTGGCAGATGTAATCGTTACCCTGAATGCAAGCCCTTGCTAACCTCAGACCGTGACGGGGCGAGAACCCTCGACCTGACGCTTCAGAGTCGCGGACGCTACCGCTTGAGCCACGGTGACTACTGTAGAATAAATATATATATATATATATATATATATATATATATATATATATATATATATATATATATATATATATATATATATATATATATATATATATATATATATATATATATATATATATATCTATATCTATATCTATCTATCTATCTATATATATATATATATATATATATATATATATATATATATATATATATATATATATATATATATATATATATATATATATATATATATATATATACTTTCTATTTTTGGTAGAAATTAGCATAAACATTTTTATTGAATAAATCTTTGAGATGCATTCAGTTCTAGCGTTACATTTGAGGAATACTATAATATCTAAGATTTTGGAACCTTAATAAAGGCTCTTCAGAAAACGGACTTATTTCTCTATTGATTTTGTTTTTCCTAGTAAAGTATATAAGGGTATCAAAAATAAATGGAAACTATGGAAACAAAGAAGCTCAAAAGAGCATCAGATGAGGGTTTCGGAGATATCCTCCACTTGTATCCTCAGATTTTCATTGCAAGAATGAGTCAATTACCTTGCAACAAAGACCTGCCTGTTGATGAGTGAAGAACGAGTATGAATATTTGAGGTGCATCGCCAAACTTGCTTAATGTGATCAAGTTCAGATTTTTGAGAGCATAGAAATTATGAAGTCATAATATATATATATATATATATATATATATATATATATATATATATATATATATATATATATATATATATATATATATATATCATAATTTGCTAAAAAATATATGTTCTTACTCAAATTTAATCCTGTATGGAATTACTTTATACTGTTATCCTTTTTAATTTCAGTTATCGTAAAGTATACATACCAATGTTTCAGAATCTAGTGTGCAGATTGTGTTCTATATATGTAGAGAAAGATTCTTACGGGAATTAACAACTATTGCTATGGGAATATCTACCCAAATTTATGCGAATTTGCATCGTAACGTATTATCCCCTCTGCTACCCACCATTGCAACCCTCCTCACTGAAGAATAATTCATGACTCGACTCTTGCAGGCATTAATTTAGGATTTATATTGTAGAAATACTATCAACTCCACACATCATTATATGTGAAAACATGAAGCATATATTGCTCATTTTCGGATATCGCCTTAGCACACTGCTTATGTGTCCTAGGTTCGAATCCCGGCCATGGTAAAATGAAGTTGAAATATGTTTTGCTAACCATGAACATGAAACCTGCGTTTTATACCCAGTGATTCATCATCAAACTTGGAATGTTTCTCTTATTTATCTCTTATGTCAACGAGGATGAAAACTAGAGCTCATCCAACGTAGTTCAGGAAACAGCGCATTAAATGTCAAAGAACCGAATGTGGCTCGTGAGCCGTAGTTTGACCACCCTTGTTATAGTATACTTTTACCCCGTATAATGTAGATTTAATTCAGAACTTTTGTTGGGCATGACTTATCCCCTAATAATACGAGGAAACACCATGAAACTGTAAATGTGATGTGTATCTGAGAACAGCATATTTTGTGAACCATAAATGCAAACTTAACATGTCACCCATTCGTTGGCACTCATCTCATCATTTATATGATTAAAATATGACATGACCACTAGAAACAAACGAGAATTTCATGACCCTGTCATTTGGGTGATATGCACGCACTGACGGGTTTGTGTCGGACATACACTCTTGTTAATATGTCGAAGAGTATGATCGTAAAAATAAAAGACTCATAACGCATTGCATAACTTTCTCTCGCTTTTCATGACCATTCGGATGACGACTTTCTGATAAGCTGACTAAATAAGCTCTTGCCATGATGTTACATTATATATATATATATATATATATATATATATATATATATATATATATATATATATATATATATATATATATATATATATGTTTAAATCATTCATTTACTTAAAATGAGTAGTTCATACAAGACTGCATATAACTTTTGCTGAAAATAATTTCTGGCGTAGAGATCTGTTACTTTTAAGGGAGGATGATAAAAGTTCTCTCATCGCGTTCTTTCTTTTGGCGATTTCTTAAGCATATATATATATATATATATATATATATATATATATATATATATATATATATATATATATATATATGTATATATATATATATATATATATATATATATATATATATATATATATATATACATATATATATATATATATATATATATATATATATATATATATATATATATATATATATATATATATATATATATATATATATATATATATATATATATATATATGTGTATATATATATATATATATATATATATATATATATATATATATATATATATATATATATATATATATATATATATATATATATATATATATATATATATATATATATATATATATATATATATATATATATATATATATATATATATATATATATATATATATATATATATATATATATATATATATATATATATATATATATAAAGAGGGTGCATCTAAAATGGCGTCAGATTTTTAGGTAAAAATTTAAGGTAAATATATATATATATATATATATATATATATATATATATATATATATATATATATATATATATATATATATATATATATACATATATACACACACACTATAGTTGAGCATCAGAGAAGAATCAATATTTTACACAAGGTTTGAAGACAGCATATTGCAGATATCAACTCTGATGAATTGCATTGAGAGATTCCACTCCCATGGAGGTACAGGTTTCTTCTCTCGATACTATCCTCAACATAAAGTCCTCATTGAAATGGTAGTAAGTGAAGTAAACAAGCTTTCGAAGGGTGTCCTTCATCGTATGGTTTTGAACATACAACAAATCATAAGTGTGTTAAGGCACTATCAACTTTACTATAAAAGGTGTAAAGCAATAGAAAGCCTTTCAGCTAACTGCTAGTTATAGGAAATAATCACTCTCTACTGAATGTCTGTGTTCATTATGCTCTCTCTTTTCATCCCCACTCATGACTTGCTTTCATATTTACTTCATATCCATGCAATATAGAGATCTACAGTGTTCAATTCAAACATTGTCATTTGTTGAAACTTAGAATATATTTTTACCCATGAAGGGAATTCAAACATACGATTCAGCATCAGTGTGCTAAGTCGCTTACCAACTGTAGCACAGAAAGTGAAAAAGAAGAGAAATTTCGTAGCACATTGATGATGTGATGCGGGTTCGAATCCCTGCTAGCAGCAAAAATATTCTTCAATCTTCATATATGATATTGTGTTATTTGATCATAATAAATGCCTCCATAAGAGAGTTTTGAGTTTTATACTAAAAGAAGCCAAGACTGAGGTTGGGGAAATAGATATTAAGTAAAGAGAGTGTATGCCATAGCTCAAGCCAATTAGCTGAGAGGTTCTCTCTTCCTTCATACCTTTGGTGTTACAGTTGGTTGCGCCTTAGCAAGCTGTACATATGTTATAGGCTTGATTCCCGGACAGGAACAATATTATGATATCTATTTCACCTATGACAGTGTGTTGTTAGATTACTGTAGGTCACTACTTTGAAGGGATTTGAATTTAATTAAAAAGCAATCCGTGAATGATGTTGGATAGGGATGAGAAATTGAACATAGACATTCAGTAGAGTGTGTTCATTTCATAGCTCTAGCATTCTGGTGAGAGGTTTCTTTCTTTTTGTATACCACCGGTGGTACAATTGGTAGCGCCTTAGCACACTGATGATGTTCAGGTCGATCCGGACCAGAAGCGATATATGTTTCACACACACACACACACACACACACACACACACACACACACACACACACACACACACACACACACACACACACACACACACACACACACACACACACACACACACACACACACACACATATATATATATATATATATATATATATATATATATATATATATATATATATATATATATATGTGTGTGTGTGTGTGTGTGTGTGTGTGTGTGTGTGTGTGTGTGTGTGAGAGATTACCTAATTGTGATTACCTAATTGTGTTTACGGGAAAGAGCCCAAAGCTCGTATCTTCCCGTCTCCTGATCGGTTCCATTTTATACTTAGAGATACTTATCATACCTGTCCTTAAAACTATGGATTGAGATAGCATTAACTACCTCCTCGCTTAGCCAATTCCAATTATCAACTACTCTTACACTGAAAAAGTATTTCCTTACATCCTGCAAAGAACTTTTCTTACGAAGCTTCAAACTATGACCTCTAGTTCTAGAGCCAGCCATATCAAAATATCGATCCCTATCCACTCTATCATAACCATGAAGGAATTTAAAGACTGTCACCATATCCCCCCTCACTCTTCTAGCTTCGAGTGATGGTAAGTCTAATTCCCTCAGCCTCTCATCATAACTGAGATTGCGTATTTCTGGCACCAGTTTCGTGGCATGTCTTTGAACTTTTTCAAGCTTAGCTATGTGCTTTTTCAAGTGCGGATTCCAAAAGGGGGCAGCATATTCGAGTTTTGGCCTCACATAGGTTACATACATATTTCTGAACATTTCCTTGTCCATGTGCCTGAAGGCTACCCTTACATTTGATAAGAATACATATGCTGCCCTTACTATGCCATTTATATGTATTTCTGGAGACAAATCTGCCAGTGTGTTTACTCCTAGATCTCTCTCATTTTCTGTCTCTTGAAGTTGTACTCCAGCCACCGAGTAGTCAAGCTTGGGCCTTCTTGCACTTGTACCCATTCTCATTACCTTACATTTTGAGGCATTGAATTTCATTAGCCACTTTTCTGACCACTCATGCAGATTATTTAGATCCTCCTGAAGTTCTCTACCATTGTTCTCGTTTTTTACTTTCTTCACAATCTTTGCATCATCTGCAAACATATTCATGAATGAATTTACACACTCTGGTAGGTCATTTACATATACAAGGAACAAAAGTGGCCCTAAAACTGAACCCTGTGGAACTCCACTACTAATTCTTCTCCATTCAGACACTGAGTGTCTTACTCTAACCCTCTGTTCCCTTCCTTCTAAGTAATTTTTATCCATTCCAAAACATTCCCACCTATTCTAGCCATTGATTGCAGCTTCCTAATAAGTCTCCCATGTGGAACAGTGTCAAACGCTTTCTGGAAGTCTAGGAATATGCAGTCTGCCCAGCCCTCTCTTTCCTGTAAGATTTGGCTTACCTCATCATAAAATTCTAATAAGTTTGTTACTGTTGATCTACCTTCTCTGAAGCCATGTTGCCTCACTGACAAAAAATTGAAGGATTCCAAGTGAAGAGAGATATGTTTCCTTAGTAGTTTCTGTGTGTGTGTGTGTGTGTGTGTGTGTGCGTGCGTGTGTGTGTGCGTGTGTCTGTGTGTGTGTGTATGTGTGGGGGGATAATACACCCATACACACGTGCATATATATATATATATATATATATATATATATATATATATATATATATATATATATATATATATATATATATATATATATGTCTGTGTGTGTGTGATTACCTAATTGTGATTACCTAATTGTGTTTACGGGAAAGAGCCCAAAGCTCGTATCTTCCCGTCTCCTGATCGGTTCCATTTTAGACTTAGTGATACTTAACGTACCTGTCCTTAAAACTATGGATTGAGATAGCATTAACTACCTCCTCGCTTAGCGAATTCCAATTATCAACTACTCTTACACTGAAAAAGTATTTCCTTACATCCTGCAAAGAAGTTTTCTTACGAAGCTTCAAACTATGACCTCTAGTTCTAGAGCCAGCCATATCGAAATATCGATCCCTATCCACTCTATCATAACCATGAAGGAATTTAAAGACTGTCACCATATCCCCCCTTACTCTTCTAGCTTC